>CM053030.1:466089271-466099271 GCA_028564925.1 Lithobates sylvaticus | reverse complement strand
ATCATCTTCTATCTGCATTAGCGGATTGCTTATCTGCTTTTCTTTTCTTGTGTTATTAGTGCAACTCCTTGGCACCTCCTCATCCGAGAGAAATCACTAAAAGTCGGAGTCTTGATAGAAAGTTCCAGGATCCGATCATTTTAACAAAGTGGCGACACAGCACATATCTACTGGAGGCCAATGATAAGGTAACTGTTTTGTCTGTGTCACTGTTTACTAGACCAGCGTGACATACTGACAGTTCAGCAGTTCTGAGCAGACGCTGAATAAACATGAAGGCTTTCTCCTCTGTTCAGCTGCAAACTCTGTTCTGTTATCGCTGCATAATTCACCTGCCGAGGCTATCCTCAGATGAAATGAGCCTTTTTATCCTGCTGAATGAGTTTTGTGTTGAACTAAATCTGTAGCGGTAATTTGCAATCATTGTTTTCAGATTTCGCAGTGTGCTCTAGCATCAAGGCAGAAGACGCCAGTGGAATTAATGAGTACATTTTGTATTTTACAGTTACTGATCAAGCAAAAGCGTAATTCCACAGAGTGTTATATGCCTATCCCTGGTTTTTTGACTCTCACAGAAAAAGTTAGTATTTTGAGTCTGGTCTGTGCTTGCTTGCCAACACACATCCACATTCCGAGGATTCTTCAGATCTGTGAATTTCCTTGTTTGCCTGCTGTGTACTGACAGAAAGAAAAGTGCTGTGGACTTTCAATAAAAATGTTTCTCTGGGTTTACTAGACCAGTTATAGCAGTTAATAAATACAGTAGCTATCATAATCGTTCTATTCCCTGTGTCGTGCACCTTTAGCTAGTAGCAGCTAGTCACATCCAACTGGGCTTGCTCTGTAATGTTGAAGATATTTCGTAGCTTTCCAAGCCACTTCTTCAGTTTCAGTGAGTTTTAAGGCGATACCGCAGCATTCCAAGTCGCATTTTAAAGGCTAAGTTCAACTTAAATGCACATTTTTTTGCAGGTAAAAAAATGTGAATTTATTATTTTCTTTCTAAGGTTGCAACCACCATAAGCAGATTGCGGGTGCAATCTCGGGATCCTGCAGACTGTCAGTATAGCGGTCTGCCCATACATCTGATACAGGCAGGAAGTTACTGAAGTCCAGGAAGATCAATGAACTATGAGGACGCTCACTAATAGGGGTGCAACGGATCATCACTGATCCGTGGTCCGAACGGGTCAACCTGTTCGGATCGGCATACCATGCGATCCGCGGAGCACTCCGCTGCCTTAGCCTTAGGAAAGGCCGCGGCGGCGGCCACCTTGGTACACCCGGCGGCCGTTTACCACGTTTATCACTTAACAAACCCGCATCATGTCATGACGCCGGTTCCTCTCTCCCCTCTGTGTACTGATTTGTACAGTGGAGGGGAGAGATCGGATGGCAGCAGCCGAAAAATGATCCGATCGTGACTCTGATCCAAGGAACGATCCGATCCGTGAGTTTGATCCGTTGCACCCCTACTCACTAATGCCCTCACAGTTCATTGAGATCTACAAGCCACCAGCTGAAATGGTAGTTGTAGTTCATTCATTCACAGAACTTTGAATGAATGACTAAACCATGTGGGCGGAGCCCTGCACGGCCACACGATTTCCAAATTGTGACAGCGGGTTCCTGGAGAAGGTCTCTCCCGCCCGCTATCACAGGTGGGGGGGGGGGAAATCGGGGTGAGATGATGGATGTGCTGTACATGTTACACCCTGAATACGGATGCAACATGTTCAGAAAGGTGAACTTATCCTTTTAAAACACCTTAATCCATTCCCCATGGAAATTGTAGATGTTAATTGTCCCAGAACAGGATGGAAGGTGTGAAAGTTGTAGAACCATTTTGTTCTATCTAAATAGTTTTCATTGTTGGTGTCAGGAAGTTTGCATGGTGTTTGTGCCCCAATTTATGTGGTTAAATATTTGGCAAGAAATAGAACCTTGATCGATGAGAACCTTCAGACTTGTGCACCTTTTTTTTATTTTTCTCCACATTTGTATGCAAACCAAGCAGTCCAGATGTGACAGGGGTTGAGGATGAGCAATAGCAGTGCCAGAGATGCATGTTCATGTACAGTTCAGCAACAATATATTTTTTTTAAAGAAGATGGCACGTTCATGATCCTGACACTGGCAGCAGCATGTTGCTTCTAAAAAGTGCGTATAGTTATTAGAATACAACAATAGCTAGTGGTTTTCTCCTTTATGAAAGATATGCCTACTTTTCTTACCTCTCCCTTGGCTACCTTCTGTAGAGGAAAGTGGCGTTGGCACTAGTGGTGGTGGAGGAGGTTTGTGGTTTGTCGAAAAGCTCCAATGCACGCTTATATGCACAGGCACTTTTCTAGGAGTTTTAGCCAAGCTTCCTACATAATAAAGAAGCCATTTACTTTTTTGGTTAAAATAGAAAACCTCTTTAAAGCAGAACTCCAGTATAGCTCAGCAAGGACAGATTGAGCTATTGAATTTACTTCTTTTTTTTCTTTTAAGTGTATCCAAACCCAGAAACAAAAATTATTGGTCCATGAACTATCCCATTGAAATAGTTTTGCTGTCTGTTTGGTCAGTTCCAAAATATACATGTTGATCATGCCGGAAGACATGTGAGTGAATAACTTCTTGTGCATACTCTTATCAATTACGATGTTTCCAGAATTGAAGCCTACAGAACCGCAGGGGTAGTCTTCCGTAGCCCTGTGTTTTGTTTCTGCTGTCCTGCTAGTGTAAGGAGAATAAGTGGTGTCACTCTCATACAGAAAGTATGTTACTGGCAGGATCTCCAAATGAAAAATAAAAATAAAAACTTGTAGAAAAACTATGCAGAGAAAACTAATGCAGCCACTATATTTAAGGACTGGTAAGCTGCAGTATATTACATTTTTGGGGTTTAGATATACTATAACTAAGCTACTTGCGGTCGTAAATGAGATTAGCTAAAATGCAATCCAGTACTGCTCACCACTTCCACTGAACCAGCTTTTTTCTTGATTCAGACTGGCTTAGCATTAAATGCTAAAGCTGGCCATACATTATACATTAATCTTCTTGTTCAATTTTCCTTTAGATTTATTAACTAACTAAGGACGGAGCCTCTTTCTGAGATTTGTTGTTTACGTTAAAAACAAGTTTTTAAGTTAAAAACATTTTTTTTGCCAGAAAATTACTTGGAACCCCCAAACATTATACATTTTTGTTTTCTAACACCCTAGAGAATAAAATTGCGCTTGTTACAATACTTTCTGTCACACACCGTATTTTGCGCAGCGGTCTTACAAACACACTTTTTGGGGGGGGGGGGGAAATACACTTGTAAAAAAAAAAAAAAAAAACAGTAAAGTTAGCTCGGTTGTTTTTTATATTGTGAAAAGATAATGTTACATCGAGTAAATTGATACCCAACATGTCACGCTTCAAAATTGGCGACAAACTTTTACCCTTAATTTCCATAGGCAACGTTTAAAAAATTCTACAGGTTGCATGTTTTGAGTTACTGAGGAGGCTAGAATTATTGCTCTCGCTCTACCGATCGCGGCGATACCTCACATGTGTGGTTTGAACACCGTTTTCATATGCCATCTTCCCCTCACTCGTCTCCATGTCAAGCTAGGGAAAGTATCCGATCGCCTCCGCCGCTGCCGACGGCTCCGGTAAGTGGCGGAGGGCACCGGAGAGCGACGGGAGGGGGGTTCCTCTCCCGCCACCGATTAAAAGTGATTTTGCGGCGACTGTGCCACAGAGACCACTTTTATCTTGGAGCGGACCGCCCGCTGGAGAAGAGGATACCAGGATTATGGCAGCTAGCTGCTGCCATAATGATATTCCTCTTCAAAATACCGACGTATGACAGTGGGCGGTCTGGAAGTGGTTAAAAACCATATAAAATGGGTATAGAATAGAATCGCCCCCTTTAAAATAATGACATTTTGTTGCTTTGCGGCCTGAAATGAACACAGTTTGTTTTTATCTAGCTGTATTTACTCAGTGCAATGTATAACATCCAAGTGAAAGATATACAATGCCAACATGTCAGAAAAGAATATAAAAAATTAAACAATCGCAGAGTTGGGAAAAGAATCACCCCTCTCCTAAAAATGACTTATAAACTCAATCAGGTGTAGCTTATCACCTTCTAAATGGCACACACAGCCATTTGACTCTCAACTGTGATCAGTCATTTTGATTAGCTCAGCATGAAAAGAGCTTTTCTGGAGGATTTCAGTCCCTGGTAGTGCAACTAAAGCAAACAATCAACTATGGGTGGCAAGGCGCTGTCAAAAGATCTCTAGGATAAAGTTGTGGACAAGCACAAGTCAGGAGATGGATACAAAAACAATTCCAAAGGCTTTATCAATGCCTAGAAGCACAGTGATTTCTATTATTTGAAGAAGTGATCGGTATTTGGTACAACACAGACCCTCCCTGGATCAGGACGTCGCTCCAAACTAAATGAAAGAGCCAGGAGGAAACTGGTCAGAGAGGCTACCAAGAAGCCTACAGCAACTCTGAAGCAGTTGCAGTAATTTTTGACAGTGGTCATTGTGTGCATGTGACAACAATGTCACAAATTCTTCACAAATGTGGCTTGTATGGGAGGATTGCAAGAAAAGACCCTCCTCAAAGGCCAAATGCAGTCACTACTGAGCTTTGCCAAAATGCGCCTTGAAGATTCTGAGGCCACATGGAAAAAGGTGTTATGGTCAGATGAGACTAAAATAAAATTATTTGGCCTCAACACCAAACATGTGGAAAGCCAATACAGCTTAACATTCAAATCTCACCATTTCTACAGTAAAGCATGGAGGAGGGAATATCCTGTTTATGGGGGTGTTTCTCTGCAGCAAGGACTGGAGCACTTATCAGGATTGAAGGACAGATAGATGGGGCAAAATACCATCAAATTCTTGAGGAAAATCTGCTGCCCTCTGCCAGAGAGTTGTCAATGGGAAGAAGGTTTACCTTCCAACATGACAATGACCCAAAGCACAAAGGGAAAAATGAACACGCAGTGGTTGAAGGAGAAAAAGTTGAATGTCCTTGCCTGGCCTAGTCAGAATGACTTGAAGACTGCAGTCCACAAACGGTCACCATCCAATATAACTTGAGCAGTTCTGCAAAGAGTAGTGGGCAGATATTGCAAAGTTAGTTGAGACATTTCCCAACAGGCTAAAGGCTGTAATTAAAGCAAAAGGTGGTTCAACAAAATACCGACATAAGGGGGTGATTCTTTTTCCAACTCAGTGATTCTGTTTTTGACATTTTTTCTGACATGTTGGTGTTATATCTTTCCCATGTTAGAAGTTGCACTAGTAAATACTATGTCGGTCTTCATTTCAGGCAGCAAATCAACTAAATGTGATAGTTTTAAAGGGGATGATTCTTTTCTGTACCCACTGTGAGGTCAAAACTGAACAAAACTTTCAATTTGTATCCAGTCAGGCAGCCCTTCCTTACTCTGTGTAGTTGAAGGTAAATCTAAGGTCTGTTGCACACTGTACTGATGTTTGAGCATCTGCTTTTTTGGACGTAATTTCAGGTGTTTGTTTTGTGCACATGTATAGATGTATATAAATATATTTTGTGCATTCATGCACACAATACATTCCTAGGGAAAATTAATATTTATGCACGTATTTGTGCACATTTGTGTGCAACAGCCCAAAATACGACCAGAAAACAATGTAAACAATGGGCTGCATTTTAGATCAGTAAAAAAAAAAATGCTTTTTCAAACGGCAGCTCGTTAAATATTCCATTCATATTGGGTGTGGCATGTACTTCCCCAACAATGTGCAGAGGTTCTTCTCCCCTGCTGCCACATTTGAAATTGGCACAGCTGTGCAAGGCTCCGCTCACACAGCTACGTTATTCATTCACAGAGATCTGTGAGTAAATAAACTACAAGTCCTGTTCTCCAACGTGGCAGGACACGTAGTTCTCAATGGCGTATGAGTGCGGTAATCGGGGCACTCGTAGTCTATTGATACTACCTCCAGCTTTCTAATTGAAAGCCCGTACAAAAGTATGGGCAGAGAACTGGAGGAAGTGTCTGCAGCAGCCTCACATTGCACTCTCAATCCACTGATTGTGAGTGCAATACTTTGCAGGCTCCTTTAAAAAAATAAGGCCCCTTTCACACTGGGGCGTTTTTCAGGCGGTACAGCACTATAAATAGCGCCTGTATACCACCTGAAAAAATTCGGCCCCATTCACTCCAGTGTGAAAGCTGGCGGGCTTTCACACTGGAGCGGTGCGCTAGCAGGACGGCAAAAAAAGTCCTGCTAGCAGCATCTTTGGAGCGGTATAGGAGCGGTGTATTCACCGCTCCTATACCGCTCCTTCCCATTGATTTGAATGGGACACCGCGGCAATACCGCTGCAAAGCGCCGCTACGGCGGCGCTCTGCGGGGGTCTTTAACCCTTTTTCGGCCGCTCGCGGGGGATAAAACCGCACCGCGAGCGGCCGAATACTGCGGCTAAAACGACGGTAAAGCAGTGCTAAATATAGCGCTGCTTTACCGTCACCGCGGCTCCCCGCCCCAGTGTGAAAGGGGCCTAAATGAAAACAAACCTTTTTTTTTTCTGCTGACATATGTGCATTTATTTTTATTGTAAAGGTGAACCTAGCCTTTAAAATGCTAGCGAGGAGGAGTGGACACACACAAACTTGAATTCAGATCTCTGCATGTATATGTGCTGTTTTTAGGTTTGGAGACACTATAAAAAGTAGGACTGCTTATTTTTTTAAGTTTATTTGTTTTGTATTATTATTTGTATTATTTTTAAGTTTAAAAGGTTTTCTAAACTGAAATACTGAAGGTAGAATCTTCTACAAACAGCTCCCCAGCCCCCATAAATACTTACCTGAACTCGATCTTGATCGGGCCATGTGCATTGGCTCAGACACAGCAGTGGGAGCCATTGCCACGGTCAATCACTGCCAGTGAGGAGGGGGTGAGGCCAAGCTGCTCTTTGTGTGTTCGGCTCCAGAGCAAACATGCACAAGTGCCCCCATAGCAACCCAATTGCACTGTGCAAGGGGGGAATTGTAAGAAAGCTGGAGGGGGACCCGGGAAGGGGAGTATCGGGCTGCTCTGTGCAAAACCATTACACAGAGCAGGAAAGTATGACCTGTTTGTTTTTTTTTTAACTTTTAATTTAAAGTTTTTAGAATCACTTTAAGTTATTAGGGTTGCAGTGAAGGGTGTAAAAAAAACTAAACAAAAAATGTAATACCCCAAAAGTTTAAAGCGAACATAATTATAGAGTTCTGGAACCAGAACACATATAAAGATTTTTTTTTTCTGAATGGTACTTTTCTTTCTGTTTTTATTAATGTAATTTTCTTGTCTTTTTCCAAAACAGTGTAAAATCTACATGTTACATGTAAAACCGAAATTAAACTTACTCTTTTTTTTTTCTTTTTGTTGTGTTTTTTCTTTTTATTCATTTTTTCATATTTAACATTACTAACATCATCTGTTTTGCTTTTTTTGGTGATTTGCAAATAACTGGAGTGTATATATATTTTTTTTTTTTTTTGTTTTTAAAGTTTATCTAAAGCCAAATATTTTTTTTCATTTTGAATAGAGCATGGAAGGGTTAGAAACGTTGTCAGGCTGGCTATGTCCCCTCTGCGGGGCGTCCTCTCTTTGTTGGCCTTACTGATCATTGTCACAAGACTTCTTCTTCTGACAACTGTCTGTCTAATGGTGGTCATACATGTAACGATCTGGTCAAAGAGTTCTTTACAGATTTGGATGATAAAATGTAATGTATAATGAAAAGACACGCAGGGGTTGTATTACTAAACATGGAGAGTGCAAAATCTGGTGCAGCTGTACATGGTAGCCAATCCAACTTCAATTGTTCAATTCAGGTTTGACAATAAAAAACCTGGATGCGGATTGGTTTCTATGCAGAGCTGCACCAGATTTTACACTCTCCAGTTTTAGTAAATCTACTCCATACTGTGTAATTTTTGTCTATTCTGAGGAAAGCATATAGATTTCTTTGTCAAATGATCAGGCTGGATGAAATATGACATGGGGGGGGGGGGGGGTAGATTATCATTTAAGTGTCTTTTATACATCAAGCAATATTTTCGAATTTCCGTTCTTCTACACAAAATAAATGCATTGACAAATGTATATAAAATCGTTTCATGTATGGCTACCATAAGGGAAGACTTCCTTTTACCTTCAAAAGATCTCCCCTCACTTGCTGTTGCCTCGAATTAAGAAGTAAAGGAAAATCTCCCTAATGTGACACGAACAACTGAAAAAAAAAAACTTGTCGGGTGTCTTAGTCAGATGTTTTTTTATCTTAATGTCCTCTATGCATTAAGATTAAAAAAACCTGTGGGCAACAGCCCCCCTAATACTTACCTGAGCCCCATCTCGATCCAGCGAAGTTGCACAAAAGTCTCGGCTGTCCGGGACTCTCCCTCCTCATTGGCTGAGACAGTAGAGGGGCGCCATTGGCTCCCGCTTCTGTCAATCAAAGCCAGTTAACCCCAGTGAGGTGGGGCAGGGCCGAGCCACGGCTCCATGTCTGAATGGACACACAGAGCCTCGGGTGCCCCAATAGCAAGCTGCTTGCTGTGGGGGCACTCGGCAGGAGGGAGGGGCCAGGAGCACAGAAGAGGGACCCAAGAAGAGGAGGATCTGGGCTGCTCTGAGCAAAACCTCTGCACATAGCAGGTAAGTATAACATGTTTGTTATTTTTAAATGGAAAAACAAGTCTTTAGTATCACGTTAACCACTCCATAGTCTATCCAAAACAAAAAAGCTTTTACTTTAGATATACTTAAAAAAATATAATCTGTTGATGGGAATCAGAATATGTATGATTCTGATTTGTTTGTGTTTGAAATCTGGTTGCTGTGCTTTGTTATAACTTTTCTGCACCAGTTTTCAGGCTGCCTCGCAAACAAGCAGGTAAAATACATTTGATAAGCTCCGTACCCGTGTTTGTTTAAGCATGCCTTTGAATCGCACCTGTCATGTGAAGAGTATGGGAGGTGCATTCGCCGATTTCCTTCTTAAAATGCTTGTTCATTGGTGATGATTGGCTCCTATTCTCTTGCTGACCTAGAACATGCATGCAGCCAATGATAGGTAAAAAGTTGCTTATCTCCATACTGGTTCCGGGTCAGTAAATTAGAAAGTTCAGAGACCAAATCATTGGCATGACAGCCAGGCAATCGGCATTCTTTAAAAGGAGATGTCAGCAGTGGCAGCCTACCTGTTTCTACCATGACAAGTTTAAGATTGTCGTCTCGTAAACAAAGATGGGCATATGCAGTAAGTGAATCCCTTTCTCTCTAATATTGCGCTTCATCTAAAATGTAACTTTCTGTTTCAGGATTCAACGCCATCCAAACATTTCCCAGAGGTTGAGACTTCCCCATCTTCTCCTCCAAAGCACCAGTCCACGGTTAGTGCTTTTTATTTCTTTTATTTTTTTCCTTTCCATCTTGGACTAGCAGCTGATGTTGGTTAGGATGAGGGGCAGTCATGTTTTGTGAAACTTTCAATTTGCCTACATTTACAGTGGGGACGGAAAGTATTCAGACCCCCTTAAATTTTTCACTCTTTGTTATATTGCAGCCGTTTGCTAAAATCATTTAAGTTCATTTTTTTCCTCATTAACCACTTAAGGACCGCCTCACACCAATATACATCAGCAGAAAGGCACGGCTCGGCACAATCGCGTACAGGGCCCTTTAAGAGCCCAGCCGCGGGGGGGGCGCACGCACGACCCGGTCCTGAGCTCCGTGGCCACGGGACCAGCGGACCCAATGGCTGCTGGTGTCCCGCGATCGGGTCACAGAGCTGAAGAACGGGGAGAGGTCTGTGTAAACAAACCTCTCCCCGCGCTTTCTACACTGCCTGTCACTGATCGGCTGTTCCCTGTCATCGGGAAAGCCGATCAGTGACGTCAGATGTAAAGCCACGCCCCTACTGTAAAAAAAAAAAACACACGTCACACTTGGCC
>CM053030.1:465311809-465373797 GCA_028564925.1 Lithobates sylvaticus | reverse complement strand
CAAAATTCTATTACATGCATTTAAATGTGAGCACTGTATATTTTCAAAAACTTTGAGTATTTTTTCAGCAAGAATTTTTGCCAACATTTTTATATAAGTAGAGGAGAGCAATTAGCCTATATGATTCATAATATCTCGGGTCCTTGGCATGTTCAGGAAGTACAACAATTAGACCCTCCCAAAGGGTGGGAGGTAGTTTTCCCTTTTGCAGAGCCTCATTGTACACTTGTAATAGATGTGGTGCCATCACAGAGGAGTGTTTATAGAACTTGCTGGGCAGGCCATCAACCTCGAGGGTTTGCATTTAGGAAAGGAAGCTATAGAATAGAAGATTTCCTCCTCTGTCAGGGGGGGGCGTCCAAAAGGTGACAGTGTACAGGTGACAAACTAGGAAGGTTGATTTCAGAGAGGTAGACAACTGCATTAGTTTGTGTAGAAGCAATTGTAAAAGTATAAAAATGCCTGTAATAGTGATGAAAAAATTTGGTTTACACCACTGGGAACTGTTACCAGATTCTCCTGGGGAATCACAGATTTTAGTAATACTCCATATTTGCTTTTGCTCTTTAGAGAGAAGAGCCAATAGTTTACCTGTCTTTTCCCCCTATTTAAAAACCTTTGCTACAGGCCGCAGACCTACTAACCCTTAACATGTCCATAACAGAAGAAGAGATCTCGGCCACTATCAAGACCTTGCCTACACATAAGTCCCCTGGCCCAGACGGTCTCCCTTATGAATATTATAAAACATTCCTCCCCACCCTACTTCCACATATGTGCAAATTATATAACGCCTTTCTCCAGCAAACTCCCGTCCCCATGGACATGCAGAGATCGTACCTCACCCTGATCCCCAAACCTGACAAGGACCCCTCACTATGTGCCAGCTACAGGCCAATAGCACTACTGAACGCAGATTTAAAAATCTTCACCAAACTCTTATCAATCCGTTTGAACACAATACTTCCCTCACTGGTACATAAAGACCAGGTGGGGTTTGTCCCCATGCGCCAAGCCGGAGACAACACGAGACGAATAATTGATTTAATAGATGTGGCGAACAGGGAGGGCCTGGAAACCTTGGTGCTCGGTCTGGATGCTGAAAAAGCGTTTGATCGCCTGGGCTGGCCCTTCCTGTTCGCCACGTTAAAACATATGGAGTTTGGGGGACCCTTTTTTCAGGCCATCCAACATTTATACACCAACCCAACATCCCAGGTTAAAACCCCCTTCGCTATGTCCTCTGCCTTTCCAATAGCGAATGGAACCCGCCAGGGATGCCCACTCTCACCGCTACTTTTTGCGCTGTGTGTCGAGCCCCTGGCGGCGTCCATTCGCAGAAACCCAGACATCCGAGGTGTCCCGCTTCGAGAGCGAGAGTTTAAAATAGCACTCTTCGCGGACGACATCATACTCACACTGACCCAGCCCAGAACCTCACTCCCCAATCTACATGCCGCACTGGACCTCTATAGGTCTTTGTCCGGCTACAAAATAAACGCGGCCAAATCAGAAGCCCTCCCTATTAATATTCCAACGGCGGAGGTCCAGCACTTGCAGAGCTGCTTCCCCTACAATTGGAGGACAGTAGCTCTGAAATACCTGGGAGTCCAGATTACCCAATCCTATGATACCCTATACCGAGCCAACTTTCCGCCCCTATTCCGGTCCATTAGGGACCTTTTGCAGAAGTGGAAGGCACACCATATTTCTCTTTTGGGGAGGGTGGCATCTATCAAGATGAACATCCTCCCTAAACTCCTATACCTTTTTCAAACACTACCCATACCAATTCCCCACGCAGACCTCAGAAAACTCCAAGCTGACCTACTCAAGTTTGTATGGAACTACAAGAGACACAGAGTCCCGCGGTCAGTGATGACGGCGGCCCGCACAGATGGAGGTCTAGCATTCCCCGACTTAATTAGATACTATCAAGCTGCCCAACTGCGAGCCTTGGCCTCCTGGTTCACCCAAAGGTCTTATAATAGATGGACCGAAATCGAAAAAATATGGCTTGCCCCCATTCACCCCAACAGCATGCTCTGGAACGCGGACGCGGAGGTAGAAACAACCAGGCTCCTGGGCCCCATGATACACCTTAAAAAGTTGTGGCGTAGGCTTGCCCGAGCGCATAATTTTGAGTTCCGAAAGGTCTCTTTTGACTTCCTTTCTATATAACCCCAGAATTCCTGCAGGTCTCACGCATCAGATGTCCTGACCTTGGGCTACACAAAATTTATTTCATTTTGGCCACCTAGTGAATCCCTGCACACGCAGACTGCACACCTTTGCGGAATTACAGAAGAAATTCGACTTGCCCCGCCAGGTCTTCTATGGGTATCTACAAATTAGACATTACGCCCAGTCCTTCGCCCCCACCCTCCAATTTTCGGCGCCCACCCCGTTTGAGAGTATAATCCTAGAGGGATCAGCACGTAGAGGTATCATATCAGATATGTACAGCATACTAAACGAATATTCCTTCCCCACCCAAGGGAAACATGCATATATGCTCCGATGGGAGAAAGCCATAGGAGAAGAGTTACCAGAAGCCACTTGGCAAATGATATGGTCGCAGGCAGCAAAAAGCTCCTATTGCACACTCTACAAAGAGAACTCGTACAAAATCCTCTACTTCTGGTACATGACTCCAGACAAACTACGCGCTATATACCCCTCCGGTTCGGACAGGTGCTGGCGCTGCTCAGAGGAGAAGGGTACTCTGTACCACATCTACTGGACATGTCCCAAAATCACACCCTTCTGGGGGGAAATACAACAACTACTCTCAAACCTGGCGGGCACGCAGATACCTAAATCACCCAAATCATATTTACTAGGCCTACTCCCCCCACGAATCCCCAAACACATCAAAAAATTACTTAGCCACGTCCTGACAGCCGCCCGATGCTTGATTGCTCTCCATTGGAAGAGGCAGACCCCACCCTCCCGATCAGACTTATACACCAGAATTAAAGACATAGAATTAATGGAAAAAATGACAGCCAGACTACGGGACAGACTTGAAGCACATGATAAAATCTGGGAAGAATGGCACAGACATGAAGATCCGCCTTGAGCTGATGGCGAGTCCACACTACCTACCCCCCCCCCCCCTTTTTGTCCCCCTCCCTTTCTCTCCCACTCTCCCTACTTTAACTATCTCTATTCCTTCCTTCCATGTATTATTTGCACTGAGAATGGTATTACATTGTACCTGGTACATGACGGCACAAATGCATCTCTAATTAAGGACCTGAGGTCTGCGGTTTATATGTCTTTCATTAGCAGGTTTATACAGATATAGTTGCTGCTTAAAAGAAAATAATGTACCAAGGCACTACTGTTTTGTATGTTTACTTGCCTCTTGTTCAATAAAAAGTTAATTGAGAAAAAAAAAACCTTTGCTAAGAAAAAAAAAATGCTAAAGCCTTTGACATTTCAGCACAATGCTGGATGGACGCATTCTCAAAAAGGGTTCTGTGGAACCCTAGGGTTCCTCCAGAGGTGTCCAGGCGATCCTTGAGCTGTGACCGACTGACCTCCTATTTGATAATGCCTGCATAGTTCTAGGACCAATACCTCTTGGCAGAGCCAGTGGCATAACACCAATTATCTTTTTATTCCACCTGTAAGAGTGGCATACTGACCAACACTGTAAGGGTAGATTTAGACTTAAGTCTAAATCTCACTTGCCTCTGAAGCCCGATCCAGGCTCGGATCACACTCCAGAGGCTACTTGCAGGAGGTGAGGAAGCAATGCCTCCTCACCACTTGTTTTAACCCCATTTTTCCCGAAAAACGCTCCACAATCACATGCGTTGCACATGGTTGCTGAGCGTTGGAGGCGCTTCCACATTGACTTGTAAAATGTATAGCCGCCAACCACTAGAAGTTGTGTCAACTTTGCTACGGGTGCAAACCAAAGCATTGCGGTGGGGCAATGTAAACACCCCGTTACGCTGCCTATTGCAGCTTAATATGGGGCGGATGGCGGGTGTCAAAAACACGTCTGAACTGTGCAATTTTTCTGCCTTCCAACCGCAAGTCTAAACAAGGCCTAAGGGTTTTATTCTTCCAACTAAGCACCAATATAAGAAGCATCTTTGATGAATTGGTTTTGTCAGAGGTTTCCTGAGACCTGAAAACTATTTTAAGGGTTCCTCTGGGGTAAAAGGGTTGAGAAGGGCTGCCCTAAAGGAATCCTTAGGTAATCAACACATCAGTAGCAGCATTTGTTTCAAAGTAAACAGACTATGTGTGGGTAAGGAGTCACCCGGAAAAGAGACTTACATTTCCACAATATTAAAGGGGGAGTCAGACTCTCCTTCAGAAAGATAACATCAGAGTATGGCCTGGGTAGGAAGGCAGTTTTTGTTTTTGAAGAGGAAGAATAGAGTGATAAATGAAGGCACAGTCTATCGTAGACAGTGGGGAGTGGGTGCTAGAGTGGCACGAGAACTGACTGAAGTTGGGATGTAACCTTTGTCATGCATCCACCAGGCACTTTACATGCATTACGGTAAAATAGTGTTAAGGCCGTAATATCACCCCCCCTCCCAATTATACTTATCTGAATCCTCACTCAAGCCAGGGCCGTGCCCACCTGTAGCGGCTCTCTCCTTTCAGCAAGCGACTTGCTATGGGAGAACACTCAGAAGAGGAGCAGCCAGGGGCACCAGCATTAGACCCGAGAACAGGAGGCTCTGGCTGCTTTTTGCACTTGCTCAATGTCCTCACCCAAACTGAATTTTTAAATCGTCTCTCAGGTGCTGGCGCCGCCATCTTGGGTAAGGGAGGATGGCGGCACCTTGTGGTTTCGCAGCCGGTTTCCTACTGCACACGCGCAAAGTTTGGGCCTGCTTCAGGGAGGGCCAAATTTCCGGCTCAGTTTGCCATACCTGACTTTGATGTGGCACTGGGGGGGGGGGGGTAGACAAGACTCTCCTTTAAGTCTAGATCAGGTTTTTATTCCAGCCTGTGATTATTATTGGGGAGATTTTCTGGTCTCTGGTAAAAGTCATGAGAAAAATCTATCCAATAGATGCATGTGTTAATGTTTTGAAGACCTTGTTAATGGGAACAATAATAATTGTTTATTATAAATTCATGGTATGCTTCCTGTTACAATACACACTTTATATACATACAGATTTGCATATTGTAGGGTGCATATGCCAATTATATAGACTATCCAAGCTGACTCATTGTGAGAAGCAGAAAAACAAAATAGGCTAGTACACTAATATTGCACTTTTCTTATAAATTTATATTTCAGAAAAATGTTTCACTCATTACATACAAAACATCACACAATCCAATGTACCATCCAGATCCAGATTGCCACTATACATCATGCTGCTATATACAAAGTTTTACAGTATACATAAGGATGCTGGGAGGCAAAAGGATCCAAATACACAAATAGGTAGATCATAGAATCAAAAAGCATAGAGGGAGAAACTGGTGATGCCTGAGATGGAAATAAAGGGTGACAATTTAGAGCTCCTTTCTAAATCCTGTTTCACCTCCTTTTTTTTTTTTTTTTTTCTTACTTTGCTTCCTGTTTTTAGTGATTATTCTTTTATAACAAAATGTAAACCCATTTCCAAAATGTCCTTTGATAACTGGATATTTTCTGAGTGGTTTATTCTATAGTTTATATTCTTGCAGTAGTCATTAAAAAAGAATGTCAAGTGCACTGTCTACCTAATATCTATATAGCCACCAGAGGGAGCCCTAGAAATCTGGGTATGAAATATGATAATAAAATTGTTGGGCAGGAATATGCAGATCATGCAGCAACCCCTACAATAATATAACTCTCTGAGCTGGAATGCCATAACCCCCAGTACATCAAAACCCTCATTCAGGACTCTAAATGCATTTAAAGTGAACTCATACTGGGGGTAATAGGGAGGGGTGTCATTGTTGGTCTATTTCTAGTTGCCTGGCTGTATCTCTGTATTTAAGAATTTGGGGGTTATTTACTGAAGGCAAATCCACTTTGCACTATAAGTTCAAAGTGCACTTGAAATTGCACTGAAAGTGCACTTGGAAGTGCAGTCTCTGTAGATCCGAGGGGGACATGCAAGGGAAATAAAAAACAGCATTTAAGCTTGCACATGATTGGATAATAAAATCAGCAGAGCTTCCCCTCATTTCCGATCTACCCCTCAGATTTACAGCGACTGCACTTCCAAGTGCACTTTCAGTGCAATTTCAAGTGCACTTTGCACTTGTAGTGCAAAGTGAATTTGCCTTTCTTAAATAACCCCCTTTGAGTCACTGACCTTGAAAGTCAGTGTGAAGTCTGCATACATATCCCAGGTCAGTTTCCAAGAAAGTATAGTCATTGGATAAAAAAGACAGCCATGTAACAAGCATTTTCAGAAGAAGAATTTTTTTTTATAATTGTTGGCCATTATCTGCTTCCGGACCAGCCGCGGCAGTTATACTGCGGCAGGTTGGCTCCCCTGCACGAAACCACGTAGCTATACGTTGGTTCGCGGGGTCCGGGTAGCAGGCGTGTGCCCGCTGCACAGTGATCATGAGCAGGAGACACACACTTCCCTGTTCTGTTCTGACAGGAGTGACAGATCGTGTGTTCCTATTAGCTAGAAACCACGATCTGTCACTTCCTGTAGTTAGTCCCCTCCCCCTTCAGTTAGAATCACCTCCCAGGGAACACAGTTAACCCCTTCACTGCCCCCTAGTGTTAACCCCTTCACTGCCAGTGACATTTTTACAGTAATCAATGCATTTTTAATCGTACTGATCACTGTATTAATGCCAATGGTTCCAAAAATGTGTCAAAATTGTCTGATATGTCCGCCATAATGTCGCAGTCACGATAAAAATCGCAGATCGCCGCCATTACTAGTAAAAAAATAAATAATAAAAATGCTATAAATCTATCACCTATTCTTTTTTTGTTTATAACGCAAAAAAAAAAAAAACTGCAGAGGCGATCAAATACCACCAAAAGAAAGCTTGATTTTTGGGAAAAAAAGGACGTCAATTTTGTTTGGGTAGAGCACGACCGCGCAATTGTCAGTTAAAGCGACGCAGTGCCAAAATCGCAAAAAACGCTCTGGTCAGGAAGGGGGTAAATTCTTCCGGGGCTGAAGCGGTTATATTGATTTCTTTTTATGCCTGTGTCCGCAGCATGCTGTACTTTTTGACAAAAAAGGAAAAATGCTCCAAAATTCTGAATAAAATATCTAGCATAAAGATAACCAATTTCTGTAATGTGGTCTAATTTGTCTCAGCAGAGGATTTCTAATTCCCAAAGTGAACCTAGAGAGCCTCATTGTGATTGGAACGCAGTATGGAAAAATGACATTGTGCTGATTGTATACCAGTCTAGAGCGGGGGAGGGACACCGCAGAAGATGATTAGCCTGCTGTGCAGTTATGTTAAGAAAAAAATTAAAACTTGACAACTACTTATAGTTATCTCCTGCCTGCAGAGACAAGGCAATAAACTGAAATTTCAAGTGAACAACCCACAGAAATGTGACCCTGAAATACAGTAATATGTTTATTTTGGAAGAACTTCTTCGATATAGTTGTATTATGACAGTAAGAACAACTGAAGACAGCCTGTGTAGAGACAAAGAACATTTACATGATCATTACCACTGTTGGAGAGATGAAATTATATTTGAGAAAGTATCTAAGAGCCATTCTCAACCTTTTAAGTCCTCATTCACACAGGCACTGAGGCCTGCAATCTGTGAATGGGCCGTCTGTTTATGGGGGTTGAGCCACCAGTTGCTGCATGCAGGCAGCCCGTTTAAGTGTATAGGGGATGTAGCAGCTGCGCGGACACGGTCATTTATCCAAAATTGACAGGTGCGTGGGTGAGCGGACCCAAGTGCATACTGTCTGCGTTCGGGGCCACTCGCCCACGCTCTTACGCCTGTCAAATTATGGCGAGTGGCTATGTCTGTGCAGATACTGCACCCCCATACATGTAAAGAGACTGCCTGCATGCAGCACCTGGCTGATCAAGCCACATAAACACAGGACTCATTCACAAACTATGTGCCACAGTGCCTGTGTGAATAAGCCTTACCATCCTAATGCCCCGTACACACGGTCGGATTTTCCGACGGACAATGTCGGACAATGTTGTCGGAAATTCCGTCCGTGTGTAGGCTACATCGGACTTTTTCCGTCGGATTTTCCTACGGACAAAGTTTTATCTCCTGCTCTCAAATTTTCCGACAAAGTCCTATCGGACTTTTTCCGATCGTGTGTAGCGAATTCCGACGGACAAAGTGCCACGCATGCTCAGATCACACAGATCAGACCAAAGCTATTGGCTACTAGCCTCTACGTAGTCCCGTCGTAGGCAACAAACGTCACCACGCATTAGACCCTATTCACACTGAGGCCGTTTTTAGGCGTTTTAGCGATAGAAATAGCGACTGTAAAGCACCTGAAAACTGCCTGCCATTCTCTGCAGTGGGTTCTTTCACACCCGGGCGGTGCGCCTACAGGACATTTGGTAAAGTTCTGCAAGCAGCGTCTTTGGGGCGGGCTGGGAGCGCTGTATACAGCGCTCCCAAAACGCCCCTGCCCATTGCAATGAATGAGAAGCGCCTGAAAATCGCTTCTGAAACGGCACAACACGGGAGTTTTTTAACCCCTTCTTTAGGGTTAAAATCGCCCCATTAGCGGCCGAAAAGCGGCGCAAAGCCGCGCTAAAATGAGCGGCACTTCCCATTATGTTGTAACCTGATACTACAGTTGTTTAATTTTTTTTTCTCATTAATCTACACTCAGATAATAATAATAATATACCCCAAAAAGGCAAAGGGAAATTTTAGAAATGTCTGTGAATTTAAAAAAAAGAAAAAAATGAAATATCACTCGTACTTAAGTACAATTACAGTCTCAAGTGTTTTGGGTTTGATGTGACAAGCTTTGCACACCTGGATTGGGGGATTTTTATGATATTTTTCTTTGCAAATCCTCTCAAGCTCAGTCTGGTTGGATGGGGAACGTCGGTGGACAGCCATTTTCAGGTCTCTCCAGAGATGTTCAATAGGGTTCAAGTCGGGGCTCTGGTTTGGCCACTCTAGAACATTCACAGAGTTGTCCCTAAGTCACTCCTGCATTGTCTTGGCTGAGTGCTTTGGATGGTTGTCATGTTATGTTGGAAGGTGAACCTTTGGCCCAGTCTGAGGTCCTGAGCACTGTGGGACAGGTTTTCATGAGGATATCTCTGTACTTTGCTCCATTCAGCTTTCCTTCAACCCTGACCAGACTCCCAGTCCCTACTGATGAAAAACACCCCCACAAAATGATGCTGCCACCAACAGGTGATGAGTGGTGCCTGGTTTCCTCCAGACAAAACGTTTAGAATTGAGGCCAAACAGTTCAATCTTGGTTTTATCAGACCAGAGAATATTGTTCCTCACAGTCAGAGTTCTTCAGGTGCTCTTTTGCAAACTCCAATTGGGCTTTCATGTGTTTTGCACTGAGGAGAGGCTAAGCCACTCTGTCATAAAGCCCAGATTGGTGGAGGGCTGCAGTGATGGTTGTCCTTCTGGAACTTTGTCCCATCTAGACATAGGATCTCTGGAGCTCAGTCAAAGTGACCATCGGGTTCCTGGTCACCTCTCCTTCTAAGACCCTTCTCCCGATCACTCAGTTTGGCCAGGTACCAGCTCTTGGAAGAGTCCTGGTTGTGCCAATCCTCCATTTGATTATTATGATGGCCACTGTGCTCTTGGGAACCTTCGGGCAGCAGCAATTTATTGTAGCCTTCCCCAGGTCTGTGCCTTGCAATTATCCTGTCTTTGAGCTCTGCAGGCAGTTCCTTTGACCTCACGGCTTTTGCTCTGATACAGTATGCATTGTCAGCTGTGAGGCCTTTCCAAATCATGTCCAATCAATTTACATAATTTTCCACAGATGGATTCTGATCAAGCTGTAGAAACATCTCAGTGATCAAGAGAAATCGGAGGCACCTGAGCTAAATTTTAAGTGTTGTTTTGCAAAGGGTCTGAATACTTATGCCAATGTGATATTTCATTTTTTTTTCTATTTTATACAGTGCCTTAAAAAAGTATTCATACCCCTTGAAATTGTCCACATTTTGTCATATTACAACCAAAAATGTAAATGTATTTTATTGGGATTTTATGTGATAGACCAACACAAAGTGGCCCATAATTGTAAATTTTAAGGAAAATGATAAATGGTTTTCAAAATTTTTTACAAATAAATATGTGAAAAGTGTGGTGTGCATTTGTATTCAGCCCCCCTGAGTCAATGCTTTGTAGAACCTCCTTTTGCTGCAATTACAGCTGCAACATTTTTTGGGTATGTCCCTACCAGCTTTGCACATCTAGAGAGTGACATTTTTGCCCATTCTTCTTTGCAAAATAGCTCAAGCTCTGTCAGATTGGATGGAGAGCGTCTGTGAACAGCAATTTTCAAGTCTTGCCACAGATTCTCAATTGGATTTAGGTCTGGACTTTGACTGGGCCATTCTAACACATGAATATGCTTTGATCTAAACCATTCCATTGTAGCTCTGGCTGTATGTTTAGGGTCGTTGTCCTGCTGGAAGGTGAACCTCAGCCCAGTCTCAAGTCTTTTGCAGACTCTAACAGGTTTTCTTCTAAGATTGCCCTGTATTTGGCTCCATCCATCTTCCCATCAACTCTGACCGACTTCCCTGTCCCTGCTGAAGAAAAGCATCCCCACAACATGATGCTCCCACCACCATGCTGAAGATGGTGTGTTCAGTGTTAGTTTTCCGTTACACATAGCATTTTGCTTTTAGGCCAAAAAGTTAAATTTTGGTCTCATCTGACCAGAGCACCTTCTTCCACATGTTTGCTGTGTCCCCCACATGGCTTCTCGCAAACTGCAAATGGGACTTCTTATGGTTTTCTTTCAACAATGGCTTTCTTCTTGCCACTCTTCCATAAATGCCAGATTTGTGGAGTGCACGACTAATAGTTGTCCTGTGGACAGATTCTCCCACCTGAGCTGTGGATCTCTGCAGCTCCTCCAGAGTCACCATGGACCTCTTGGCTGCTTCTCTGATTAATGCTCTCCTTGCCCGGCCTGTCAGTTTAGGTGGACGGCCATGTCTTGGTAGGTTTGCAGTTGTGCCATACTCTTTTCATTTTCGGATGATGGATTGAACAGTGCTCCGTGAGATGTTCAAAGCTTGGATATTTTTTTATAACTCAACCCTGCTTTAAACTTCTCCACAACTTTATCCCTGACCTGTCTGGTGTGTTCCTTGGCCTTCGTGATGCTGTTTGTTCACTAAGGTTCTCTAACAAACCTCTGAGGGCTTCACAGAACAGCTTCATTTTAGTGAGATTAAATTACACACAGGTGGGCTCTGTTTACTAATTAGGTGACTTCTGAAGGAAATCCATTTTACTAGATTTTAGTTAGGGGTATCAAAGTAAAGGGGGCTGATTACAAACGCAATCCACACTTTTCATATATTTATTTGTAAAAAAAAATTGAAAACCATTTAGAATTTTCCTTCCACTTCACAATTATGTGCCACTTTGTGTTGGTCTATCACATAAAATCCCAATAAAATAAATTTACGTTTTTGGTTATAACATGACAAAATGTGGAAAATCCCAAGGGGTATGAATACTTTTTCAAGGCACTGTAAATAGAAAGATTACTTGTTTTGGAAATGACTTTAAGGCAAATACAGTTTTGTACATTTACACCGCCAGTTAGGGAAGTAACATGATCTATATTACAAAGCATTATACAGGAAAGGACCGGACACCATGTTATTTGTCACTGGACATTCTAACCTTGTTAGACCAATAATACAGTTATTTTCTACATGTGTAAGATATTGATGATAAAATATCGATCGGTCTAATGTAGATTAGCCAACAGCAATGCGGAGCAGCATCTGTATTTTCCTCTTCCTAGGATTGCTAACGAACGAAAATGACTTTACCTAAATATCCAGTAATCAATGCTTTTCTGGTCCTGAGCGCAATTTATTATTCAGCAGCAGAGCGATCAATATTTCTGGCACCATCTCTCCGCACACACAGCGGTAAATAATGGTGAGGAGAGCTTACTGCTTCTCTCCCTGACATGGAGCTTTGTTTTCTGCTTGTGTCGCACAAATGGAATTACGGGACATACTTTATATGATTCAGATCTGCTGCCGGAGGAACGTCGTCTCCAGTCACAGCTGTCCTGCGGGATCGGGGAAGGGATTATGGATAATAACCTTCTCTAGAGTCTGCAGAATGAGATCTGCAGAGTGGCTTCTACAGGAACAGATCTGTCGGCAGGGCTGTGTGTGGGCCTGGTCCCTGCAATATGCAATCCATGTGAAAATATCATCCATTCCAATGGAGTCTATTTACAACATTATGCTGCAATGTACCGTATTTATCGGCTTATAACACGTGTCGGCGTATAACACGCACCGCAAATTTAGGAGGGAATTTTAAGGAAAAAAACTTTTAGGAGGGAAGTTTAAGGAAAAAAAACTTACATTTAAATGCCCATCAATGCAGCCTTGTCAGTTCCACCTGCAGCCATGTTAGTTCTACCTGCAGCCTTGTCAGTTCCACCTGCAGCCATGTCAGTTCCACCTGCAGCCATGTCAGTTCCACTTGCAGCCATGTCAGTTCCACCTGCAGCCCTGTCAGTTCCACCTGCAGCCATGTCAGTTCCACCTGCAGCCATGTCAGTTCTACCTGCAGCCATGTCAGCAGCCCTGTCAGTTCCACCTGCAGCCATGTCAGTTCCACCTGCAGCCCTGTCAGTTCCACTTGCAGCCATGTCAGTTCCACCTGCAGCCATGCAGCCTTGTCAGTTCCACTTGCAGCCATGTCAGTTCTACCTGCAGCCATGTCAGTTCCACCTGCAGCCATGTCAGTTCCACCTGCAGCCATGTCAGTTCCACCTGCAGCCCTGTCAGTTCCACTTGCAGCCATGTCAGTTCCACTTGCAGCCATGTCAGTTCCACCTGCAGCCATGTCAGTTCCACCTGCAGCCATGTCAGTTCCACTTGCAGCCATGTTAGTTCCACTTGCAGCCATGTCAGTTCCACCTGCAGCCCTGTCAGTTCCACCTGCAGCCATGTCAGTTACACTTGCAGCCATGTCAGTTCCACCTGCAGCCATGTCAGTTCCACCTGCAGCCTTGCCCCAGTTCCACCTGCAGCCTTGCCCCAATGTCATTTGCAGAATTTAAAAATGGCGCCGCCAAGATACAGAGCCGGATGTCCTGTGTATCTCGGCGGCGCTCGATAGTTCTCGGCAGCTTTTGGTCGCTTTCGGCCGTTCTCGACGACTGTCGGCCGTTCTTTGCGGCTTTCGTCGGCTCTCGCAGTCCTGCCTCCGAGAACGTCCGAAAGCGTCTGAAAGCCTCCGAGAATGTCCGAAAGGGACCAAAAGCCTTCGAGAGCGGCCGAAAGCCGCGAGGATGGCCGAGAGGCTCAGAATCGGCAAAGGATCGGCGTATAACACACACCCACGATTTTCCCCTGATTTTAAGGGGGAAAAAGTATGTATTATACGCCGATAAATATGGTAATATGTTTCTGAAGACCCGTACAAGGCCAGACTTATGTGTTAATGTAGGTTAAAGCGTAGTTCCACCCAAAAGTGGAACTTTCGCTTTAAGCACTACTCACCCCCTGAAATGCCACATTTTGCATATCATTTTTTTTGGGGGGGGAGTGTGTACCCTCTATTTAATGGGACTTCCTGTTCCACTTCCTCCTTCTGGTTCTCGGCCCCCTAGGCAACTCCTCCTCTCGCCCTAGGTGGCCCCTCCCTGCCAGTGATCTTCTGGGACAAAACACAGGCCCCAGAAGATTGGCTGACCAATAGCAGAGCGCAGCGCGACTCGTGCATGCGCAGTGCGTGCCCAGCCGTGAAGCCGTAAGCTGTCATGGCCGGGTGCCCACAGTATCAATGGAGGCGCCAAGGAGAGGAGGGGGAGAGGAGCGAGGCTCCGGGCGGCCACTTTGCTGGACCGTGGGACAGGTGTCGGTTTATTAAAAGTCAGCAGCTATGCTTTTTGTAGCTGCTGACTTTTAATAAACTAAAAAACGAGTGGAACTCCACTTTAAAGCCCAACTTCTACTGGATTCTGCTCACCCAACGAATACAAATTCTAAATCCTAACAACATACAAAGCCATCCACAACTCTGCCCTGAGCTACTGTCTTCTACTCCTCCTAGGACCTCCTGCTCTGTGCCTCCCTTCTCACCTCCTCCCATGATCACTTCTCCGGAGCAGTTCAGACACAGTTTTACTGATTCCCACATCTTTTATGATCTAGTCGATTCGGCATTGGATAGAGGAGCCATCACTCAGAACACATATGAATTTATTAGGACCAAATACCCCAAAGTAGCAACCTTTTATAGTTTGCCAAAAAAACACAAAAGCATGGTCCAACCCCCCGGACGTCCCATTGTTTCCGGCAAAGGTAATATTTCGGAAAATTTAAGTAAAGTTATAGATTCTTATCTCCAACCCTTTGTTACGTCCCTGCCTTCCTTTTTGAAGGACACCATACATCTATTACAGACTATCAACACTATAACCCTATCCACCAAATCTATTCTGGTGGCTATTGATGTTGAAGCACTTTATAGCTCAATTCCCCATAACAAGGGAGTTGCTGCCATACGTAGAACTCTAACACTGAATCCGAAATACGAAGATTCACTGAATGAATTCATTATTGATGGATTGGAATATATATTACATCATAATTTCTTTCTGTTCAATGATTCCCACTTCCTCCAGGTACAGGGCGTGGCCATGGGCACTTGCTGTGCCCCGGCCTACGCCAACCTGTACCTGGGGGAGTGGGAACAATTACTCCTGGACGACAGGGACCTCGCCATGTACACTAGCCATATTTCTCTATGGCTACGGTACATTGACGACGTCCTTGTCGTCTGGGACGGACCCGAGGATCTTCTACTCGAATTTCTTGCTCAGCTTAACCATAATGAGCATAACCTCAAATTTACTATGACATATGACCGGAATCAACTTACTTTTCTTGATGTTCTGATTGGTCGCTCCTCCGATAATTCCCCTTATACTACCCTTTATCGGAAAGACACGGCGGGAAATACAATTCTCCACGCGGAGAGTTTCCATCCGCCTATACTAAAACGGTCGATCCCTTATGGCCAATACTTACGCCTACGTAGGAACTGCTCTAATGATGTACTTTTCAACACTGAGGCTGGTCAACTCCAGTCCAGGTTACTGGCACGTGGATATAGTAGGTCGTGCCTGCGCAAGGCCTACAACCGTACCCTTGCGCAGTCCCGACCAAGCCTCCTTGCACCAAAGAGGGCCACAAATGACTCCGATGTGGAACCCACTAGGATTATCATGAGATTTTCCAAACAGCACGACATCATTAGAAAAATTATCTCGCGGTATTGGTCCATTTTAAAGGATGACACTAAACTTAGCCAATTCCTCTCTGATAGCCCCGCAATAACCTTTAGACGGGCCATTTCACTACGTGATCGACTCGTACAAAGTGAGTATAAAAACGAGACCAAAAGGCTTAAACACTGCTCTACTCTGGGTACTTTCCCATGTAGTCACTGTTCAGTATGCAAATATGTAAAACGTGATAAAACGTTTCTTCTTCCCAATGGGGTAACATTTCATCCATTTCACTTTGTGAACTGTCAAACGAAAGGGATTGTTTATATTATGCTATGTGAGTGTGGTGCATTCTACATAGGGAAGACGAAACAGGAGCTCCATAAACGTATATCCAAACACATTTATTGCATGCAGATTGGCAACCACTACCTACCTTTAGGACGACATGTGGTAACCACACATAACTATGTAATGCCCTCTGTCGCATTCGCCGCCCTCGATCGGATTCATATACCCGATCGAGGCGGCGACTGGAACAAAAAACTCCTTCAGCGCGAACAGAGGTGGATTCACAGACTCAGCGCCACAGTGGCGCCGGGCCTCAATGAGTCCATCTCTTTCGCCCCCTTTTTAAAAGGCTTTGTTTCTGGTAAAACCCAATAAGGGCACTTATTTGTAAATTACCCCTTGTGGATCATTTCAGTCCACGGTACCAGTGCCCCTCCCCCCTCCTTCCCTATGTTGGACTTTTCGTTGCTGCAGCTCCTGTTTCGCCTCCCCTATCTCACCATTCTTCTTCCTCTTCTGTGCCTCCATGACAGCCCATAAAAATAAAAATAAAAATAAGAATATATATAGATCTCTCTATCAATAAAGATACAGTGAATTTCTCCTTTTCCCCTGGACATACTCTATATATATTATTCGTTATATCTAATCGAACTCTAATGCAATACAGTACTATGTTTACAATTACCTACTCACACCATGTTCCTCATTTGGATGAGGACATGGTGTGAGATCATACCAAGTCATATACAGTTAAAGTGACAGTTTCCAACCGGAGTTCCATGTATATATAGGATGTACATCTAATAAATGTTTCCTATGTATATTTTTGTACAAACCAAAGTATGTAATATATTGATACAACTTGTGATAATATTGTTGTTTTCATGCTTCCATACTTGAATAAGTCAGAGTTGTTTGGGCTTTATGATAATAACAGAGCTACCTGTTAATGATCTCCCTGCGGCTTGGTTGATGCTGGGATTTACCTGTCACCATTATTTTTTCACTTTTTCTCCCTCACCATTTATTTTACTTCACCTCTACATCCAATTTCCCCATTTAGTTTTATCCCCTTTTTTTTTTTTTTTTTCTAGTTTCATTCATATTTATTTTATTTTTTATTTCAGTTTATTTTATCACATCCCTTGGTTGTTATCCCAGCTCAACATTTCTATATCATCTTTTTTACCGCAGGTTGACCAGGTTGGGGCGGAGAGGATGTCTGCCCTCCACTGGGGACCGCCTGACTCCGCCATGCCATTTGGACCCCTGGGTGACGCCATCACGCCTTCCCGACGAGGGTAAGGAGCGACGCCACGTTTAACAACAGGCGCCTCCTCTTTCTCCATGATCGACGCACCTGGGCTGGTCCCGTGCGATCGACCATTGGAATACCCTCGTCGGCGGCATTCCTGGACATCCCTGGACGGCGCTCGACATTGCGCACGCGCGGGTCGCCGCTGGTGCGCATGACGGGCGCACGTCACGTGGCTTACGTCAGGGATGACGTCGTATGCGGGCCACAAGATGGCCGCCAGGAACGCCGGGGACGTCACACGAGGCCTGCCTGTTTGGCGGCCGCTTCCACCTGAGGGAGGGCCCACTTCACGCAGAACACCCCCCTACCAATTGAGTCAGCCCCAGCTGACCGCTTCCGGCGACACACCCCCGGACTCTAGCAATGACCCCCAACCCATAAAAGGACCAACAAACAGCAGACCACATTACTGCCTTCCCAACAGGACCAGATCACCACTGAGAACGATACACGGTAAGCACGGACATCGTTTGATGGATACGCCCACCACTTTACTCCCGCAGACCCCTCTGTGGTTTCCATAAGATAGTCCTGTTGCATATTTTACAAATGGACTTTCTGTTTGATCTTACTGATCACTACCATTTTTCTGCCTACAGCTAATCGATCTACCAGTCCCCACATGCTATCACTATATTAGTGATTTAAGATTGGGGGTCCTTCCTAGAACGCATTATCGGCTATTGAGGGTCAGCAATTTGTGGCACCATTTTCAACAATTCTCTTACCCCAGGTAGGACTATAATTCCAGTCCATGCACACATACACCACTTTAGCAACAATACCCCACATCTTGAACAAGCACAACTGTCACCACTCACCTCCTCACACCCCATCCCAACACTCCCCATCCCTACACTCCCCTTTTCCTTCCCTGTTTCCTCCCCCCCCCTCCCCTCCACCCTCCTCTCCTTAACCTCCCCCCCCCCACTTCTCCTCCCCCCTCCCCCTTTTTCAACTCCACCCCCTTTTTTCTCCCCTCCCTTCCCCTTCCCTTCTCCCCATGTTCCCCCACCTCCCCCCATCTCTCCCCCCCTCCCTTCCCCTCCTTCCTTTCCCCTTTTTCATTTCCCGGTCCCCACACACCCCTTCCCTCCTCCTCTTCCCCTTCCTCCCTCGCTCCTTTCTCTCCCTCCCCATTATGTCTTTCTTTCACTCATATCCAACCTCACACCACCCACTCCCCCCCCAACACTCCCCACAATCCCCTCACTCCCTCACACACCACTTATTCTTGCCCCATCACAACTCTGCACTTGAATTCCCCCCTTTTCTCCCCAAGGGGAACCCCGGTCCTCTCGGCCGGCTTTGTGGTTTTATGTGGTTCCACGTGGTTCTTTGGCTTTTGGTATATGTTTTGTTTTGTTTTCTCTTAGTTTGTTTTTTCTCTCTCCTTTCCCCCTCCCCTGCCCCCCTGCATCTCCTAGTCACACACTTTGCCCTTATTTTGCTTTGCAGTGCACACTTCATTCAATACATGTTCTGGTCACTCCACCTGGCCCTAACAACTACATTTAGGTGCTTAACCAACCACCAAAAACATTTCCCTTGTAGTTGTCATACACTGCCCTACCAGCTAAAGACACTAAATCTTTAATATAATAATGTTTTATTCCCTTACAGACTCTGTTATTGGTGGTGCCTGCGTGTTTTTGGGCTCTTCCCAGGTTTGTTCCTCCCCCCTCTGGTATTCCTGCTTGAACAGCAGGACCAGTGGGAGTGGAACCCCAAACGTGTGACCTCCCGTAAGACGTGTGGCGCCCCGGGGACCAGGTGGTATTGGTGGAATGTGTCTGGCGCACTCCATCTGAGTGGACGGCATCCTCTCTGCTCCAAAACAAATCCCCAGTGGGAACACCACTTATACCGTTTATCTTCAGGATATACACCAATGTGGTAAATATAAATTCAAATGTGTTCTGTCACATATAGCTCTATATAACCCATGAGCCTGTTTCACTTTGTAAACTGTATTTTCCACCAATACTGACATCCTACTCCTCTTTGTCTAGCAGACCTTCTTTTCCCTCTGAGGAAGACCCTGTTTGGGTTGAAACGCGTCAGGGATACTTTCATGTTTACGACAGATTATGTACTGTTGTTTTGTGAATATTAGTCTGCATACCGTATATCCATGTTTTTCCTGTACTCTAATGTATAGCATTTTTCTGTTTCCCATTGGAGCTCATGTTTTAATTTAATGATTTTTATCATTTTTTATAAATAAAAAAACTTTTTTACCCATAAACTCTGACCTTTCTTATTGTACGCTGCCTAAAAACCCCAACGTGGGGGATTGTCCCTTTTTGTCCTTACTCTTTAGGGGTGAGCAGCACTCTTTTTTGACCTGCAGGTCTGTGTCTCCCCTTTGCGTTTGTGATTCCCACATCTTAAGGAACATGGTGGCCATGTGGATGAGTACACATTGCCGTGGCTGCAATGCTTTGAATCGAGGTGCAACTATTCTTACTTGGCAGACAACTAACCCAGCGATTCCTTATGGGGTGCATTATATGTATATGTACAGATCTTCGGATTGCTACTATTATGCATCTCAACATTTGTACAGGACTCTGGCCTGCCCCCTCTTGCTTCCTGAACCATCGGTCATTGAAGCCATCCATCATTCCAGGGCACCCATACCAAAGAACTAGAGTCGGGGTCAGTGTTGCCAACCTACCAGATTCAAATTTACTGACACAACACCCAAAATTTACTGGCACAGCCACGTTTTTACTGGCATTTCCAAAAGTTAAAAAATTACAGTTTTAAGTGCAAATGAGAGTATTTAGGCTACAAATACAATATGCAATTAGCAATATGATTTAAGGTACATAATAAGGCGAGAAACATATTTCTTATTTTATTTTCGCTATAGTAAGTAATTGGCTCAGGGACAGTGCAAAAAATTAGAATAGGCGGTACACACACATAAAACTGACTCTCACTGTGACACTGACAGGAGTGTGCAGCAGCACAGATGATGATGAGACCTCACCGACACGACACATCCCCTCCTGAGTCACAGTCACAGTCTCTCTCCAAGCCAAGTGGTCCCACTAGTCTAAACAGCACTGATAGTCCCGGTCCCAGCTTGCCTTGCTCCCATACCGCAGACCCGCACACGAGGCTCTGGCCGCTCTGCTTAGCTCCATTGCACCATGACATCACACAACATGCTCAGGCACCGCCTCCGCCAGAGCCGCCCGATCACACTGTAGCAGGCACTCGGATGGTCTCAGCCGGCTTCGGACCAAGCCAAGCGTCACAGCCATATTTTTTACTGGCAACCTTTTACTTTTACTGGCAGGAGAAAATTGCCTGTTTTTTTACTAGCTGCCAGTAAAAATACAGACGGTTGGCAACACTGGTCGGGGTGCACAGGCCAGAGTTTGACTTCCCAAACAAAAGTCAAGCTTTCCATAAGAGGCGCTCCAGGTGTCTCGATTTTCGGGGTGCTCCAGCTGCATTTTCCGGAAATGCGCAGTCTCTAGCTGTCTCCTACTCTCTCTGACGTTAGTTTTGACACTTTCTGCTAATGGGAGGTTTCTCGCATGTATTTTACATACAATGTTAACTGTTTTATTAATTGTATCTGGGAAGTATACGTGTTTTTGTTACAACCGGTGAAGTGTAATTGAGATGTTAAAGGCACCTGTTTTGGAAACAGATAAAGACAGTTTGGTCGCTGTGCGTCTTGCCTGTAAGTAGTTATTTAGATGACAAGATACAATAATTACCTAAGTCTGCTTCACAAAAATCTGTTATTACTGAGGCTTTCTATGAACGTGTAGGAGGGGAGCGGAACACAATGGAGCTGACATAACAAACACAACGGGAACCTAATTTCAAAGGAATACTTCCTGCGTCCCACCTTGCCATGCTGGAATTTTAGAGAGAAATTGTAAGTTATCAAAGCAAATGAGCAATGAAAAGATAAAGGGCCGTTCTATAGACTGCTGCTCAGTCTCTCTTTGCTGAATCACACACATACACAAGCGATGTAATTAGAGGGGTAGTGCATTAAGAGGCACTGATGATTGTCTTTTAATCTGCAGGACTCCTGAGCATCCAGGGAGTTCAGTTGAGCTGAAGCCAAGCACGTTCAGTTTATGAATCCTTTCAGAGTAAACTAACAATTGATTTTTCTCCACCATGGTATCTGCGTCTATCTATACATACTGTATATACTACCGCCAGCATGCCATAAGGCCAGGGTGATGCCATGACATTAAAAAAACGAAAAAAATCGGAAAATCTGCGCTAGACCTTGCTTTGTGCATTGGTCAAATCATTTGGTGGAGGGAGGATTATGGTGTGGGGTTGTTTTTTAGGCATTGGGGTTGGCCCCGTAATTCCAGTGACGGGAACGCTTAAGGCTTCAGCATACCAAGACATTTTGGACAATTTCATGCTCCCAACTTTGTGGGAATAGTTTGGGGATGGCCCCTTCCTGTTCCAACATGACTGTACACCAGTGCACAAAGCAAGGATGAGCATGGATGAGCGAGTTTGGGGTGGAGGAACTTGACTGGCCTGTACAGAGTCCTGACCTCAACCCGATAGAACATCTTTGGGATGAATTAGTGCGGAGACTGCGAGCCAGGCCCTCTCGTCCACATCAGTGCCTGACCTCACAAATGTGCTTCTGGAAGAATGGTCAAACATCCCCATAGACACTCCTAAACCTTGTGGACAGCCTTCCCAGAAGAGTTGAAGCTGTTATAGCTGCAAAGGTGGGCCAACTCAATATCGAACCCTATGGACTAGGATGCCATTAAAGTTCATGTGCGTGTAAAAGCAGGAGTCCCAATATAGTAATATAGTGTATGTATATATATATATATATATATATATATATATATATATATATATATATTGATTTGTGTGAAAAGAAGATCCCAACTCCTAGTAGTAAAGCAACTATTCCAGTCTTCTGAATAATATGTCAGATGATATTACACCAAAACCTTACAAGTGCACACCACTCCACGTGAAGAGGGGGCTTGCCAGAAGAATTTTACCCTCAACATAAAGGGTGGTCAAACACAGCTTTGTAAAGGAATCCCCTTTGGCTCCTGCTTCATCCAGAGGTATTGGCATACTACAGAAAGCAACACCCAGACTGTTCCCCTGAATTCGCAGCCTGTAGTGATTTATGGCCGGTACACACAATCCGAATATCGTACGACAGATCGTACGACCTTTTTCGCTTAATAGTCGCAAGTAGAATTTGAATAGGTAAATAAAGTCACGAAAATTCTCTTACGACAGAAAAAATAAAATTGCAAGTGATGTCATGTGTTGTAATGTATTTGTATTGTATTTTCAGACAACTATACTGACTAAACGAAAATCATACGATCTGGTATCGTACAAGGAAAATTTTCGTGCTTGTCCGGTCGAATAATATCGGATGAACTGTCTTGATCGGCTCTTGAAAGTAGTGTACACACGATCCGAAAATCATACATTTCTTCCTCGGACGACAGTTTTCGTACGACATTCGGATTGTGTGTACGGCCATTAGTCACCCAGATCATACATGCAAAAAATAGACTGACTCTCCATAGTGTAAAACCATCGATTAAAGGTTATTCCTAGTTTAAAATTACACTTACCGTGTATACTTGAGTATAAGCCTATTTTTACAGCACATTTTTTTGTGCTGAAAGTGCCCCCCTCGGCTTATACTGGAGTCAAGTACTTTTCTGGGGTTCCTATCACCAAGTGGCCCCGAGATACAGGGCCCCAAAATCGGTCAACTGTGTCCATCTGCAGCAATGTTATTTCGGGACCCTTTGGGTCCAGAGACCCCAAGGCTGCAGCTAGGGAGCATCTAGGAACCCTTAACTACCCGGGGACCTATGGCTGCAATGGGCACAGTGAGGCTGCAAAGCCCCATACACACGGTCGGATTTTCCGACGGAAAATGTCCTATGGCTGCAAATGGGCACAGTGAGGCTGCAAATGGGCATTGTTGACCCTCTTTTACACTTACAGTAGCTGTAAGCTCTCACCCTAGGCTTATACTTAAGACAATACATTTTCCCATTTTTTTGTGGTAAAATTAGGTGCCTCGGCTTATAATCGGGTCAGCTTATACTCGAGTATATACATGTACTCTGTTTAAAAGAATTAAAAGAACGAAATAGCACTGTACATAACAAAACTTCAGTGATGCTCACATCCAGAATGGCCACGGCTCGGCACTCGTGCGTAGTGATGTATGCCCTGGCTTCTTCCAATGCGTTTCTTCATATGTGAACCCCTGATGAAGTTTGCATAGATGAGTTAAACCACTTAACAATAGCAGGGTGCTTATAAGGATCAGCTTTATTTTGTTCATGCAAAACCTTTATCCCGAAGGCAAAAAACTGTTTGCTGTAACTAGAGTGTGCTTCAATTTGATAGTGTATTTAAATCTGCTAATACATTTAACACTACACACCCCACCCCCTACCCCCCAGACTGACAATGCTGCTGTCTGCTGTGCCTCCTGTGCTCATTCATCCAATATTGGTGTTGATTTACTGAAACTGGGTGCAAAGTCTGGTGTAGCTCAGCTTCCACCCTCGTTCACACTGAAAGTGGGTTTGAAATCGTGCGAGTTCAGCTGAAGACATTTGAAGACAGTGAAAATTAGAAGGTCAGGTCATGGTGAACCTATGGTCGTCACCTGGGCTGTAAGTGAAATCACAGCATTGGGAGGATCACTAATGCAGCCAGAAATATCTGCCTAGTGGTCAGGGTTAAAAAGGTTTTGGAGTTTAACTTTAGGAGTGGCCATATGTGGAATCACAATGCGATCGTGTTGAGGTTAACCACAGAGAATGTAACATACTGGATTTTGCATGTAGAAGTTTTTCTCAATGTAATGAGAATTTACTGTTCACTGACTAAAAAGGCAAACAGTCTTATTCAGTAAAATGTTCTTCTTAAAGGATACGTACAGATATTTAAGTAAATAGACATTTTCCACTTCTGCCTACCCAAGTTTCAGCATACGATCCTTTTGGGAGTGTCAGATCCCTGTATTTCCCTCCATGTGCTGTGATTCCATCCCTGATTTCTTGGCCATTTTTCAGAGAATATGAATGATAACACAAAAACTTGGTTAGTGTTTGGCTGAAGCCATTTATTATCAGTCAACTGTGTTTACTCCTTTTAAATCATAATGGCAACAGAAACTACCCAAATGACCCTGATCAAAAGTTTACATACTTAATACCGTGTATTGCCCCCTTTAACATCAATGAAAGCTTGTGTTGTTGAAGTCTTTTGTGGAATTTGTGGATGATGCTCTTTATCTTCTCAGATGGTAAAGCTGCCCATTCCTCCTGGCAAAAAGCCTCCAGTTCCTGTAAATTCTTGGGCTGTTTTGCATGAACTGCACATTTGAGATCTCCCCAGAGTGGCTCAATGATATTGAGGTCAGGAGACTGAGATGACCACTCCAGAACCTTCACTTTATTCTGCTGTAGCCAATGACAGGTCGACTTGGCCTTGTGTTTTGGATCATTGTTATGTTGGAATGTCCAAGTACGTCCCATGCGCAGCTTCCTGGCTGATGAATGCAAATGTTCCTCCAGTATTTTTTCATAACCTACTGCATTCATCTTGCCAAAAATTTTGACCAAATTTCCTGTGCCTTTGTAACTCACACATCCCAAATCATTAGCGATCCACCTCCGTACCTTTCATCATAGGCCTTGTTGACTCCTCTCCAATTGTAACGTTTATGGTTGTGGCCAAAAAGCTAAATTTTGGTCTCATCACTCCAAATGACTTTGTGCCAGAAGGTTTGAGGCTTGTCTCTGTGCTGTTTGGCATATTGAAAGTGGAATACTTTGTGGTATTTGCGTAGTAATGGCTTTCTTCTGGCAACTCGACCATGCAGCCCATCTTTCTTCAAGTGCCTCCATCTTGAAACAGCCACACCACATGTTTTCAGAGAGTCCTGTATTTCACCTGAAGTTATTTGTGGGTTTTTCTTTGCATCCTGAACAATTTTCCTGGCAGTTGTTGTTGAAATCGTAGTTGGTCTACCTGACCGTGGTTTGGTTTCAACAGAACCCCTCATTTTCCACTTCTTGATTAGAGTTTGAACACTGCTGATTGGCATTCTCAATTCCCTGGGTAATCTTTTTATATCCCTTTCCTGTTTTATACATTTCAACTACCTTTTCCCGCAGATCCTTTGACAATTCTTTTTTTTCCCCCATTACTCAGAATCCAGAAACGTCAGTGCAGCACTGGATAAAAGATGCAAGGGTCTGTCAGGAGTCCAGAAACTCATTGACCTTTTATACACACACACACTAATTACAAGGAAACTTTGTGTCAACTTGTGGGCATGTTATAAGGCCAAAATCACCAGGGTATGTAAACTTTTGATCAGGGTCATTTGGGTAGTTTCTGTTGCTATTATGACTTAAAATGAGTAAACACAGTTGATTGATAATAAATGGCTTCAGCCAAACATTATACATGAGTGAAAGAAATGTTTTTGTGTTTTTTATTCATATTCTCTGAAAAATGGCCAAAAAAATCATAAATTCTTCCAGGGTGTTTAAACTTATCAGTACTTAAAAATATTTAACTGAATTAGACCACTTGATTTTCTCATTACTCATCAAATCCTGAAGAGTTTGAAGACTCAATGCTGAGACAGAGAGAAAGTTGGACACACTTTTGGCTATCACTTGTATTGACTTCACTCCATTAAGGGCGCATGGACGCCGTCTCCCCATCAATGCATCTGGCCCCCATGCAGGATGCCGGACGCATGAATTCTAATGGCAGGGTGTTTTTTTGATGCAGGCGATTAGAGTCAGAGCACTGCGAACCGCGCCCACCCAGTTGTGTGACAATAGCGAATGAATATTCACTTTTTTCACACTGATTCTCCTCCCGGCCAATCATGAAATGGGTCTGGGACCCATTTCCCGATTGGCTAAAAGGAGAAGCGTTCTTATTGGTTGCCGAGGAGGAGGGAGGACACGGAAGCCACTGTGATGCCCGCGGAGGAGAGCAGGGGAATGGAAAGCCGCCCTGAGGCCTGCCGCCTGTCATCCAGGTGAAGCGCTGCCTGACATAGATGGGGTATGTGCTAGTCTCATATTGAAAACCTATAAGTTACAAGAGTTACAAAAATTCTTGTAAGACAGGATACAACTTCCCGTGATGATTTCATGCGTGGTCTTGGGCACACGATTCCTAGGCATTATTAGTGTGTGTCTTTCCACTGGCCGCTCCTATGCAGTCAATCCCCATAGATTTCTATGGAACTTTTACTGGAAGGTCTCCTGAATCAGGAAACAACCCCAACAAAGTCTATTGACATGGTCAGTTCAAAGACAATTTATTCTAGAGGATCACAACATTGCAGCAGGCCATGGTGATGGGATTCAGGTGACATACATCTGGAGAGAGGTAGGATGGGATACAGGAGTGGGGATGGCGGTGCTGCAGAAAGAATAAGTGTTCTTACCCTTTAAGTAATAACTCCAGACTCAGCCCCCATTGGGAAGGTTTATCTTACAGAGGTTGTAAAAAAAATGGCTGGAGTTATTCAGCAGCATAATTGCTAGAGGAAATGGCATTATCACCATAACACGAGCCATGTGGTAAATCCGAAATACTGGCCCTGCCAACATATTCCATTACCGCAGGTGCTCTTTCCATTACTTGTAGTCACAGAATCAGGCTACTGTCCTCCCCAGTGTGTTCCATCGATGCGTCTGAGGCTATCATGTAGATTTTTTTGTTGCATGGTGTGAAGAAATTGCTGTATATTCTAGAAAAGCTTTTTCTTTTCCATCCAAAACAGCATGAAATGCAGTATATGTGTACCCCCCAGGGGCGTTCTTTGATAACAAGCAATCACATATAGAGCAGTTCTCTGTAACATTGCTTTTTTTTTTATTAACAAAATCGATTGTCTGGAGAACATACACACAGTTGGGTGGCGATACTGATAATGTACATAAGTGCGGGGATAACTGAGATCAGCTGACCAATGCCACAGGTCTAATGGTGAACAATGGCTTTTGCAAATGAACACAAACTTCACATAAACCTGAAACAGCAGATACAGTATGTAGTCTGTATCTAAGGCGTGGCTGTTAAATACATTGTTAGGGCTCTTTCAGCGAGGCGGTAAGCTTATGACCCTCTGGAAAGTGATCTCCAGTGGATTACTGGAGGGCGGTATAGTAGAAGCTGGTAGACATCCAGGAGGCGCCACTGCTGCCTCCAGATGCCTGTTTTGTTTTTTTTTCTCCTTTTTTGTAAATTGCTGAACAGCAACTTTACATTGTGGGACTGCGAGCCAAATGTCTGGCTGGCGATTGTGGTGCGGCCCCACCGCCTGTTAAACTCTGCAGTCAAGTTAAAATTGCTGCAGCCACATAGCAAAGCATTGACTGTATTTTTTTTTGATTACTTGTAATTCTTTCTTCTATATCAGTGGTCTCCAAACTACAGCCCAGGGGCCAGATGCCGCATTTTCCTTGCTTTTATCTAGCCCTTGGGGCACCATTTCATCCACTGATGCCAAAAATGAATATTTCCCTCATAATTACACCAATGAAGGGGCACAATTGCTCCCAATGACACTAATGATGGTGCACAATTCCTCCCAATGCACCAAGGATGGGGCACAATTCCTCCCAATGACACCAAGGATGGGGCACAATTCCTCCAATGACACCAAGGATGGGGCACAATTCCTCCCAATGACACCAAGGATGGGGCACAATTCCTCCCAATGACACCAAGGATGCGGCACAATTCCTCCCAATGACATTAACAATGGGGTCCAATGACTGGGCTTAATTACTCCCACTGAAACAAACAATGGGGCATTTTTTTTCCCACTGACATTGGGACCTTTTCTCCCCCCAATAGTCACAGTCCGACCCTCTAATGTCTGAACGACAGTAAACTGAACCATTGTTTAGAAAGTTTGGAGACCCCTGTTATATATGACTGTGTTGACTGACAGATTTTAATTAGTCTTATTTGGTCAGAATTTTGCTAATAGTGAAACCAGTCCAAGCGACAGGAGTGTCGGGATTAATGAGTTCTGTAGTTCAGAGGTATTTCAGCATGGAAGAATATCGATGTAGCTGATTAAAGGCTATATCCAGGAAAAGTGGAAATTCCCTGTTTTTCAGGACCGGAATCCTCCAGCTTCCTGCAGATCTGTAAAAAGAGACTCTTCTGTATCTGGTATTGTAATGCAATGATAATACAAAGTGAGCCCTCATGGGAACCATTATATTTTTATGTAGGCGATATTCAGTACACCAAAAACTTCCAATTGCAGGACGGGTTACCCTTTGTGATACTTGGAGGAGGATGCAGGAACCCAAACAAATTTTGTTTTCTAGTTCACTGTAAAACATTTTCTATGGGTGAAGGGGGAAAAGAAAAGAAGAAGGAGTTGCCCATTCAAGAGAAAAATACTAGATATAAGCACATAAAGAGCCTGCTGAAAACTGGAAATCTCCAGCCAAAGTGAATCGAAAATTCAACATATATCTAAATACTTTCCACTTAGTTTGGAGTGGAAATTTAAAGGGTAATATATATATATATATATATATATATATATATATATATATATATATATATATATATATATATATATATATATATCATATACAATCGCTATACAAGCCATGTTGTGATTTAACATTATTAAAAATGACCTTTCCTTTTGTATCTGAAACCACTGCAATTTTCTGTCAAATTCAAATTCAATTCAACCATTGGCATACAGAACACCTTCAGAAATGCCATTTCCTGTTGTGTGATTGGCTCACTGATTTTCCCAGAAGTCTGCAATTGGAATTTCAGTTTTGCTGAGATACAGTGCCTTAAAAAAGTATTCATACCATTTGAAATCTTTCACATTTTGTCATGTTACAACCAAAAACGCAAATGTATTTTATTGGGATTTTATCTGATAGACCAACACAAAGTGGCACATAATTGTGAAGTGGAAGGAAAATGATAAATGGTTTTCAAATATTTTTATATATAAATATTTGCAAAGTGCGGCATGCATTTGTATTCAGTCAATACTTAGTAGAACCACCTTTCGCTGCAATTACAGCTGCAAGTCTATTTGGGGATGTCTCTACCAGCTTTGCACATGTAGAGAGTAAAATTATTGCCCATTCTTCTTTGCAAAAATAGCTCAAGCTCTGTCAGCATTTGTGAACAGCAATTTTCAAGTCTTGCCACAGATTCTCAATTGGATTTAGTTCTGGACTTTGACTGGGCCATTCTAACACATGAATATGCTTTGATCTAAACCATTGCATTGTAGCTCTGGCTGTATGTTTAGGGTTGTGGTCCTGATTGAAGGTGAACCTCCACCCCAATTTCAAGTCTTTTGCAAACACTAACAGGTTTTTTTCTTAGATTGCCTTGTATTTGGCTCCATCCATCTTCTCCCCTGACCAGCTTCTCTGTCCATACCGATGGTGTGTTCATGGTGATATGCAGTGTCAGTCATCTGCCACACATAGCGTTGTGCTTTTAGACCAAAAAATTTAAAATTGTATCAAATACTTTTACTGTAAATTTCCTTTCCTGACGCCAAACCATGGCAGCATACTAGTGATAGAGCTCCGCCTCTTGACCACTCCCTCAGGACCAGTGAATAGCATAAAAAAGGCTTAGTTAACCGCCTCCGCACTCTTTGTAACAAGCCACCGAAACATCCTCTCTGGCTCTTGATCTTTTAGAGCGTGAGCATTCGGGGCTGAAACAAATTAAAGCAATCCGCAAAAGGAGGAACTCTTTTTCCCTGAAAACTTACCAGCACGGTGGTCCCCTACCTTTGAATTTGAGGGTCTTTTTGCGTAAGTGGTGACTGACTCATGGTTGAGGAAAATAGGATGGCCAGCTGAAATGAGGATAGTTGAAAGGAAAACAGTAAGACCCCTTTCACACTAGGGCGGTTTTCAGGTGCTTTAGCGCTAGAAATAGCCTCTGCTAAGTGCCTGAAAGCTGCCTCCCATTCATTGCAGTGTGTCTTTTCACACTGGGGTGGTGCACTTGCGGGGCATTACAAAAAGTCCTGCAAGTAGCATCTTTGGGGCCAGGGAGTGCTGTATTTAGCACTCCCAAAACGCCCTGCCCATTGCAATGGATGGACAGCGCTTCTAAAGCCCCTTAAAAGCAATTTGAAAGCGCCGCAAAATGGGACCTTTTACCATTTTTGGGGGGTAAAAAGCACCCAGCTAGCAGCCCGAAAAGCGGTGCAAATGTGCCGCTAAAGTGCAGCAAAAACGAGCTGTTAACGGCCGGGCATCGTAGTGTGAAAGTAGTCTTACAGAGAGTGGGTTTTAGACAAAAAAATAAATACCTGGTACTATACCTGAAAGCAGAGGGCGGCAGATGGAAGCCTGCTGATTCAGACCAGGAAGTAGTTACAGCCAGGAGCCAAATCAAGGAGGCTGTGCATTGCACAACAAACAAAGGCAGTCTGAGCGTTTTGAATCATCCAGGGAGAGCGAGAGATCCCTCAGGACCCCCAGACCCACTGATGGCAAGAAATCATCCCGTGCCCCAAACCAAGATGGTGCCCCACCTTCCCCGCCAGCCTGCGTGCATGTGCAGTATGGTATGGCCAAATTACATCATCGGTAAAGAAAAGCAGCACTGGGTGGCCGCTCTCTCCCTATAGGGTCACCGTGGATGCCCCAGGCAGTGCGGCATGGATCCTTGCCCATGCAAGCCAGAGGGCAAGAAAAAAACAAAAACTATCTAAAAATGGAGACAAAGGGAGCCAAGAAAGAATGAACCAAAGACAAGAGTAAGAGCAAAACACACATGGGGAGACAGAAATAAAGGGAAAGGCAACGCTGTGTGGTACAAGGGACCAAAAGAGGGAAGGAATGAAATAGCTGCCCCCCCCCCCCCAAACCCTAGACTGAATGTAGCGCATTTAGCAGCCCGAGTGCTGGGACTACATTCTGGGAGAGGCTGAACCCAGATGGATACTGCACTGATGCAGAGGTGTGGACATAATACTGCTTACTCTTTACTGGTGTGTTGAGGTATGAGGAAAAAACATCACTTTTTTTTTTTTTATGCTATTCACTGGTCCTGAGGGAGTGGTCAAGAGGCGGAGCTCTATCAATAGTATGTTGCCATTTTGGTGTCAGGAAGGTTCAATTTTGGTCTCATCTGAGTACCTTCTTCCACATGTTTGCTGTGTCCCCCACGTGGCTTCTCGGAAGCTGCAAATGGGACTTTCTATGGCTTTCTTTTAACAGGTGTATGCAATCAAATGATAACAGTTGACAACCACCATTTGTCTGTTGAAAAATATGATGGAAGCAACAGAGATACCAACATGTTTCAAGTGTACGGTATTGGCTCTCTTCTTCAGGGGTTAGAGGTTTACAACGGGACGTTGCATAGACATTTATAGTATCTTGAATCCAATTTTAAAATATTTAGGACAGACTGCGACCACAGATCCACCCAGGTTCAAATTTAGACAAATGCAGCTGCATTTGAGGCGCATCAGGGCCCAGGTGAGGTCACCTACAAAGGGCATCCCATGGAGTCCTCTCTAAATGTCCTTGCAACCAAATCGCTTTCACAGACTTTCATAAAGTTTGAGAGAGGGGAAAACCTGGGACTCACTCGCAAACTGCAAACCACAAATAGAAAGGATTGATCCTGAATATACCCAGGAAACAGGTGAACCTGAATACAGGGCTGGTGTGTGGAGTGGTCCCAGGTGCTCCATACAGACTGCATGAGAGATGTATTGTTTATCGTTTTTGAAGCCTTACAATGGCCTGTTTCACTTGCGCGTACAGCTCCTTTGAACGCATGATGTAGGTTCACAGCAATAGACACGCACTGCGCATGCACGAGTCGCGCTGCGCTCTGCTATTGGTCAGCCAATCTTCTGGGGCCTGTGTTTTGTCCCAGAAGATCACTGGCAGGGAGGGGCCACCTAGGGCGAGAGGAGGAGTTGCCTAGGGGGCCGAGAACCAGAAGGAGGAAGTGGAACAGGAAGTCCCATTAAATAGAGGGTACACACTCCCCCCCCAAAAAAAATGATATGCCAAATGTGGCATTTCAGGGGGTGAGTGGTGCTTAAAGCGAAAGTTCCACTTTTGGGTGGAACTACGCTTTAACCTACATTAACACATAAGTCTGGCCTTGTACGGGTCTTCAGAAACATATTACCATATTTATCGGCGTATAACACACACTTTTCCCCCCTTAAAATCAGGGGAAAATCGTGGGTGTGTGTTATACGCCGATCCTTTGCCGATTCTGAGCCTCTCGGCCAACCTCGCGGCTTTTGGCCGCTCTCAAAGGCTTTTGCCTGCTTTCGGCCGTTCTCGGAGGCTTTCAGTCGCTTTCGGCCGTTCTCGGAGGCAGGACTGCGAGAGCCGCCGAAAGCCGCAAAGAACGACCAATAGCCGCCGAGAACGGCCGAAAGCGACCAAAAGCTGCCAAGAACTATCGAGCGACGCCGAGATACACAGGACATCCAGGTCTGTATCTTGGCGGCGCCATTTTTAAATTCTGCAAATGACATTGGGACAAGGCTGCAGGTGGAACTGGGGCAAGGCTGCAGGTGGAACTGAGGCAAGGCTGCAGTTGGAACTGGGGCAAGGCTGCAGGTGGAACTGACATGGCTGCAGGTGGAACTGACATGGCTGCAAGTGGAACTGACAAGGCTGCAAGTGGAACTGACAAGGCTGCAGGTGGAACTAACATGGCTGCAGGTGGAACTGACAGGGCTGCAGGTAGAACTGACATGGCTGCAGGTGGAACTGACTTTGCTGCAGGTAGAACTGACATGGCTGCAGGTGGAACTGACATGGCTGCAGGTGGAACTGACATGGCTGCAGGTGGAACTGACAGGGCTGCATTGATGGGCATTCAAATGTAAGTTTTTTTTCCTTAAACTTCCCTCCTAAAAGTTTTTTTCTTTAAATTCCCTCCTAAACTTGGGGTGCGTGTTATACGCCGGCACGTGTTATAAGCCGATAAATACGGTACATTGCAGCATAATGTTGTGAATAGACTCCATTGGAATGGATGATATTTTCACATGGATTGCATATTGCAGGGACCAGGCCCACACACAGCCCTGCCTACAGATCTGTTCCTGTAGAAGCCACTCTGCAGATCTCATTCTGCAGACTCTAGAGAAGGTTATTATCCATAATCCCTTCCCCGATCCCGCAGGACAGCTGTGACTGGAGACGACGTTCCTCCGGCAGCAGATCTGAATCATATAAAGTATGTCCCGTAATTCCATTTGTGCGACACAAGCAGAAAACAAAGCTCCATGTCAGGGAGAGAAGCAGTAAGCTCTCCTCACCATTATTTACCGCTGTGTGCGCGGAGAGATGGTGCCAGAAATATTGATCGCTCTGCTGCTGAATAATAAATTGCGCTCAGGACCAGAAAAGCATTGATTACTGGATATTTAGGTAAAGTCATTTTCGTTCGTTAGCAATCCTAGGAAGAGGAAAATACAGATGCTGCTCCGCATTGCTGTTGGCTAATCTACATTAGACCGATCGATATTTTATCATCAATATCTTACACATGTAGAAAATAACTGTATTATTGGTCTAACAAGGTTAGAATGTCCAGTGACAAATAACATGGTGTCCGGTCCTTTCCTGTATAATGCTTTGTAATATAGATCATGTTACTTCCCTAACTGGCGGTGTAAATGTACAAAACTGTATTTGCCTTAAAGTATTCATACCCCTTGAAATTTTCCACATTTTGTCATGTTACAACCAAAAAACGTAAATGTATTTTATTGGGATTTTATGTGATAGACCAACACAAAGTGGCACATAATTGTGAAGTGGAAGGAAAATGATAAATGGTTTTTCAATTTTTTTTTTACAAATAAATATCTGAAAAGTGTGGATTGCGTTTGTATTCAGCCCCCTTTACTCTGATACCCCTAACTAAAATCTAGTGGAACCAATTGCCTTCAGAAGTCACCTAATTAGTAAATAGAGTCCACCTGTGTGTAATTTAATCTCAGTATAAATACAGCTGTTCTGTGAAGCCCTCAGAGGTTTGTTAGAGAACCTTAGTGAACATACAGCATCATGAAGGCCAAGGAACACACCAGACAGGTCAGGGATAAAGTTGTGGAGAAGTTTAAAGCCGGGTTAGGTTATAAAAAAATATCCCAAGCTTTGAACATCTCACGGAGCACTGTTCAATCCATCATCCGAAAATGGAAAGAGTATGGCACAACTGCAAACCTACCAAGACATGGCCGTCCACCTAAACTGACAGGCCGGGCAAGGAGAGCATTAATCAGAGAAGCAGCCAAGAGGTCCATGGTGACTCTGGAGGAGCTGCAGAGATCCACAGCTCAGGTGGGAGAATCTGTCCACAGGACAACTATTAGTCGTGCTCTCCACAAATCTGGCCTTTATGGAAGAGTGGCAAGAAGAAAGCCATTGTTGAAAGAAAACCATAAGAAGTCCCATTTGCAGTTTACGAGAAGCCATGTGGGGGACACAGCAAACATGTGGAAGAAGGTGCTCTGGTCAGATGAGACCAAAATTTAACTTTTTGGCCTAAAAGCAAAATGCTATGTGTGGCGGAAAACTAACACTGCACATCACCCTGAACACACCATCCCCACCGTGAAACATGGTGGTGGCAGCATCATGTTGTGGGGATGCTTTTCTTCAGCAGGGACAGGGAAGCTGGTCAGAGTTGATGGGAAGATGGATGGAGCCAAATACAGGGCAATCTTAGAAGAAAACCTGTTATGCCGTGTACACACGGTCGGAAGTTCCGATGGAAACAGTCCGATGGGAGCTTTTCATCGGATTTTCCGACCGTGTGTATGCCCAATGGTCTTTTTCTGTCGGAATTTCTGACGGACTTTGGATTGAGAACCTGTTCTCAATTTTTCGTGTGTAGGCAATTCCGACACGCAAAATTCTGACGCATGCTCAGAAACAATTCGACGCATGCTCGGAAGCATTAAATTTCCTTTTTATAGTGCTGTCGACCGTGTTTTATGCCGCTGTGTTACTGACCGTCGGAATTTGGTGTGACCGTGTGTAGGCAAGACAGTTTGAGCGAAATTCCGTCGGGAAAACCATCAGAGCTTTTTCCGACGAGAATTCCGACCGTGTGTACGTGGCATTAGAGTCTGCAATAGACTTGAGACTGGGGCGGAGGTTCACCTTCCAGCAGGACAACAACCCTAAACATACAGCCAGAGATACAATGGAATGGTTTAGATCAAAGCATATTTATGAGTTAGAATGGCCCAGTCAAAGTCCAGACCTAAATCCAATTGAGAATCTGTGGCAAGACTTGAAAATTGCTGTTCACAGACGCTCTCCATCCAATCTGACAGAGCTTGAGCTATTGTGCAAAGAAGAATGGGCAAAAATGTCACTCTCTAGATGTGCAAAGCTGGTAGAGACATCCCCAAAAAGACTTGCAGCTGTAATTGCAGTGAAAGGTGGTTCTACAAAGTATTGACTCAGGGGGGCTGAATACAAATGCACACCACACTTTTCACATATTTATTTGTAAAAAATTTTGAAAACCATTTATCATTTTCCTTCCACTTCACAATTATGTGCCACTTTGTGTTGGTCTATCACATAAAATCCCAATAAAATACATTTACGTTTTTGGTTGTAACATGACAAAATGTGGAAAATTTCAAGGGGTATGAATAAATTTCTGCTGCCCCGAAGGTTCCCAAGAGCACAGTGGCCATCATAATAATCAAATGGAGGATTGGCACAACCAGGACTCTTCCAAGAGCTGGTACCTGGCCAAACTTAGTGATCGGGAGAAGGGTCTTAGAAGGAGAGGTGACCAGGAACCCGATGGTCACTTTGACTGAGCTCCAGAGATCCTATGTCTAGATGGGACAAAGTTCCAGAAGGACAACCATCACTGCAGCTCTCCACCAATCTGGGCTTTATGGCAGAGTGGCTTAGCCTCTCCTCAGTGCAAAACACATGAAAGCCCAATTGGAGTTTGCAAAAGAGCACCTGAAGGACTCTGGTCTGATAAAACCAAGATTGAACTGTTTGGCCTCAATTCTAAACGTTTTGTCTGGAGGAAACCAGGCACCACTCATCACCTGTTGGTGGCAGCATCATTTTGTGGGGGTGTTTTTCATCAGTAGGGGCTGGGAGTCTGGTCAGGGTTGAAGGAAAGCTGAATGGAGCAAAGTACAGAGATATCCTCATGAAAACCTGTCCCACAGTGCTCAGGACCTCAGACTGGGCCAAAGGTTCACCTTCCAACATAACATGACAACCATCCAAAGCACACAGCCAAGACAATGCAGGAGTGGCTTAGGGACAACTCTGTGAATGTTCTAGAGTGGCCAAACCAGAGCCCTGACTTGAACCCTATTGAACATCTCTGGAGAGACCTGAAAATGGCTGTCCACCGACGTTCCCCATCCAACCAGACTGAGCTTGAAAGGATTTGCAAAGAAAAATATCATAAAAATCCCCCAATCCAGGTGTGCAAAGCTTGTCACATCATACCCCAAAACACTTGAGACTGTAATTGTACTTAAGTACAAGTGATATTTCAGTTTTCTTTTTTTTTTAATTCACAGACATTTCTAAAATTTCTCTTTGCCTTTTTGGGGTATATTATTATTATTATCTGAGTGTAGATTAATGAGAAAAAAAAAATTAAACAACTGTAGTATCAGGTTATAACATAATGGGAAGTGGCGCTCATTTTAGCGCCGCTTTGCGCCGCTTTTCGGTCGCTAATGGGGCGATTTTAACCCTAAAGAAGGGGTTAAAAAACTCCTGTGTTGCACCGTTTCCGAAGCGATTTTCAGGCGCTTTTCATTCATTGCAATGGGCAATGGGCAGGCCCGCCCCAAAGATACTTTACCAAATGTTCTGCAGGCGCACCGCCCGGGTGTGAAAGAACCCACTGCAGAGAATGGCAGGCAGTTTTCAGGTGCTTTACAGGCGCTATTTCTAGCGCTAAAACGCCTAAAAACTGCCTCAGTGTGAATAGGGTCTTAGGATGGTAAGGCTTATTCACACAGGCACTGTGGCACATAGTTTGTGAATGAGTCCTGTGTTTATGTGGCTTGATCAGCCAGGTGCTGCATGCAGGCAGTCTCTTTACATGTATGGGGGTGCAGTATCTGCACAGACATAGCCACTCGCCATAATTTGACAGGCGTAAGAGCGTGGGCGAGTGGCCCCGAACGCAGACAGTATGCACTTGGGTCCGCTCACCCACGCACCTGTCAATTTTGGATAAATGACCGTGTCCGCGCAGCTGCTACATCCCCTATACACTTAAACGGGCTGCCTGCATGCAGCAACTGGTGGCTCAACCCCCATAAACAGACGGCCCATTCACAGATTGCAGGCCTCAGTGCCTGTGTGAATGAGGACTTAAAAGGTTGAGAATGGCTCTTAGATACTTTCTCAAATACAATTTCATCTCTCCAACAGTGGTAATGATCATGTAAATGTTCTTTGTCTCTACACAGGCTGTCTTCAGTTGTTCTTACTGTCATAATACAACTATATCGAAGAAGTTCTTCCAAAATAAACATATTACTGTATTTCAGGGTCACATTTCTGTGGGTTGTTCACTTGAAATTTCAGTTTATTGCCTTGTCTCTGCAGGCAGGAGATAACTATAAGTAGTTGTCAAGTTTTAATTTTTTTCTTAACATAACTGCACAGCAGGCTAATCATCTTCTGCAGTGTCCCTCCCCCGCTCTAGACTGGTATACAATCAGCACAATGTCATTTTTCCATACTGCGTTCCAATCACAATGAGGCTCTCTAGGTTCACTTTGGGAATTAGAAATCCTCTGCTGAGACAAATTAGACCACATTACGGAAATTGGTTTTCTTTATGCTAGATATTTTATTCAAAATTTTGGAGCATTTTTCCTTTTTTGTCAAAAAGTACAGCATGCTGCGGACACAGGCATAAAAAGAAATCAATATAACCGCTTCAGCCCCGGAAGAATTTACCCCCTTCCTGACCAGAGCGTTTTTTGCGATTTTGGCACTGCGTCGCTTTAACTGACAATTGCGCGGTCGTGCTGTACCCAAACAAAATTGACGTCCTTTTTTTCCCAAAAATCAAGCTTTCTTTTGGTGGTATTTGATCGCCTCTGCAGTTTTTTTTTTTTTTTTGCGTTATAAACAAAAAAAGAATAGGGGATAGATTTATAGCATTTTTATTATTTATTTTTTTACTAGTAATGGCGGCGATCTGCGACATTATGGCGGACATATCAGACAATTTTGACACATTTTTGGAACCATTGGCATTAATACAGTGATCAGTACGATTAAAAATGCATTGATTACTGTAAAAATGTCACTGGCAGTGAAGGGGTTAACACTAGGGGGCAGTGAAGGGGTTAACTGTGTTCCCTGGGAGGTGATTCTAACTGAAGGGGGAGGGGACTAACTACAGGAAGTGACAGATCGTGGTTTCTAGCTAATAGGAACACACGATCTGTCACTCCTGTCAGAACAGAACAGGGAAGTGTGTGTCTCCTGCTCATGATCACTGTGCAGCGGGCGCACGCCTGCTACCCGGACCCCGCGAACCAACGTATAGCTACGTGGTTTCGTGCAGGGGAGCCAACCTGCCGCAGTATAACTGCCGCGGCTGGTCCGGAAGCAGATAATGGCCAACAATTATAAAAAAAAATTCTTCTTCTGAAAATGCTTGTTACATGGCTGTCTTTTTTATCCAATGACTATACTTTCTTGGAAACTGACCTGGGATATGTATGCAGACTTCACACTGACTTTCAAGGTCAGTGACTCAAAGGGGGTTATTTAAGAAAGGCAAATTCACTTTGCACTACAAGTGCAAAGTGCACTTGAAATTGCACTGAAAGTGCACTTGGAAGTGCAGTCGCTGTAAATCTGAGGGGTAGATCGGAAATGAGGGGAAGCTCTGCTGATTTTATTATTCAATCATGTGCAAGCTTAAATGCTGTTTTTTATTTTCCTTGCATGTCCCCCTCGGATCTACAGAGACTGCACTTCCAAGTGCACTTTCAGTGCAATTTTAAGTGCACTTTGAACTTATAGTGCAAAGTGGATTTGCCTTCAGTAAATAACCCCCAAAGTCTTAAATACAGAGATACAGCCAGGCAACTAGAAATAGACCAACAATGACACCCCTCCCTATTACCCCCAGTACGAGTTCACTTTAAATGCATTTAGAGTCCTGAATGAGGGTTTTGATGTACTGGGGGTTATGGCATTCCAGCTCAGAGAGTTATATTATTGTAGGGGTTGCTGCATGATCTGCATATTCCTGCCCAACAATTTTATTATCATATTTCATACCCAGATTTCTAGGGCTCCCTCTGGTGGCTATATAGATATTAGGTAGACAGTGCACTTGACATTCTTTTTTAATGACTACTGCAAGAATATAAACTATAGAATAAACCACTCAGAAAATATCCAGTTATCAAAGGACATTTTGGAAATGGGTTTACATTTTGTTATAAAAGAATAATCACTAAAAACAGGAAGCAAAGTAAGAAAAAAAAAAAAAAGGAGGTGAAACAGGATTTAGAAAGGAGCTCTAAATTGTCACCCTTTATTTCCATCTCAGGCATCACCAGTTTCTCCCTCTATGCTTTTTGATTCTATGATCTACCTATTTGTTTATTTGGATCCTTTTGCCTCCCAGCATCCTTATGTAAACTGTAAAACTTTGTATATAGCAGCATGATGTATAGTGGCAATCTGGATCTGGATGGTACATTGGATTGTGTGAAGTTTTGTATGTAATGAGTGAAACATTTTGCTGACATTTATAAGAAAAGTGCAATATTAGTGTACTAGCCTATTTTGTTTTTCTGCTTCTCATGATGAGTCAGCTTGGATAGTCTATATAATTGGCATATGCACCCTACAATATGCAAATCTGTATGTATATAAAGTGTGTATTCTAACAGGAAGCATACCATGAATTTATAATAAACAATTATTATTGTTCCCATTAACAAGGTCTTCAAAACATTAACACATGCATCTATTGGATAGATTTTTCTCATGACTTTTACCAGAGACCAGAAAATCTCCCCAATAATAATCACAGGCTGGAATAAAAACCTGATCTAGACTTAAAGGAGAGTCTTGTCTACCCCCCCCCCCCCAGTGCCACATCAAAGTCAGGTATGGCAAACTGAGCCGGAAGTTTGGCCCTCCCTGAAGCAGCCCCAAACTTTGCGCGTGTGCAGTAGGAAACCGGCTGCGAAACCGCAAGGTGCCGCCATCTTCCCTTACCCAAGATGGCGGCGCCAGCACCCGAGAGACGATTTAAAAATTCAGTTTGGGTGAGGACACTGAGCAAGTGCAAAAAGCAGCCAGAGCCTCCTGTTCTCAGGTCTAATGCTGGTGCCCCTGGCTGCTCCTCTTCTGAGTGTTCTCCCATAGCAAGTCGCTTGCTGAAAGGAGAGAGCCGCTACAGGTGGGCAAGGCCCTGGCTTGAGTGAGGATTCAGATAAGTATAATTGGGAGGGGGGGTGATATTACTGCCTTAACACTATTTTACCATAATGCATGTAAAGTGCCTGGTGGATGCATGGCAAAGGTTACATCCCAACTTCAGTCAGTTCTCGTGCCACTCTAGCACCCACTCCCCACTGTCTAGGATAGATTGTGCCTTCATTTATCACTCTATTCTTCCTCTTCAAAAACAAAAACTGCCTTCCTACCCAGGCCGTACTCTGATGTTATCTTTCTGAAGGAGAGTCTGAATCCCCCTTTAATATTGTGGAAATGTAAGTCTCTTTTTCCAGGTGACTCCTTACCCACACATAGTCTGTTTACTTTGAAATAAATGCGGCTACTGATGTGTTGATTACCTAAGGATTCCTTTAGGGCAGTCTTTCTCAACCCTTTTACCCCAGAGGCTTAAAATAGTTTTCAGGTCTCAGGAAACCTCTGACAAAACCAATTCATCAAAGATGCTTCTTATATTGGTGCTTAGTTGGAAGAATAAAACCCTTAGGCCTTGTTTAGACTTGCGGTTGGAAGGCAGAAAAATTGCACAGTTGAGACGTGTTTTTGACACCCGCCATCCGCCCTATCTTAAGCTGCAATAGGCAGCGTAATGGGGTGTTTACTTTGCCCCACCGCAATGCTTTGGTTTGTACCCGCAGCAAAGTTGACACAACTTCTAGTGGTTGGCGGCTATACATTTTACATTCAAGTCAATGTGGAAGCGTCACCAACGCTCAGCAACCACGTGCAATGCATGTGGTTGTGGAGCGTTTTTCGGGAAAAATTGGGTTAAAACAAGTGGTGAGGAGGCATTGCTTCCTCACCTCCTGCCAGTAGCCTCTGGAGTGTGATCCGAGCCTGGATCGGGCTTCAGAGGCAAGTGAGATTTAGACTTAAGTCTAAATCTACCCTTACAGTGTTGGTCAGTATGCCACTCTTACAGGTGGAATAAAAAGATAATTGGTGCTATGCCACTGGCTCTGCCAAGAGGTATTGGTCCTAGAACTATGCAGGCATTATCAAATAGGAGGTCAGTCGGTCACAGCTCAAGGATCGCCTGGACACCTCTGGAGGAACCCTAGGGTACCACAGAACCCTTTTTGAGAATGTGTCCACCCAGCATTGTGCTGAAATGTCAAAGGCTTAAGCATTTTTTTTTTTCTTAGCAAAGGTTTTTAAATAGGGGGAAAAGACAGGTAAATTATTGGCTCTTCTCTCTAAAGAGCAACAGCAAATGTGGAGTATTACTAAAATCTGTGATTCCCCAGGAGAACCTGGTAACAGTTCCCAGTGGTGTAAACCAAATTTTTTCATCACTATTACAGGCATTTTTATACTTTTACAATTGCTTCTACACAAACTAATGCAGTTGTCTACCTCTCTGAAATCAACCTTCCTAGTTTGTCACCTGTACACTGTCACCTTTTGGACGCCCCCCCCTGACAGAGGAGGAAATCTTCTATTCTATAGCTTCCTTTCCTAAATGCAAACCCTCGAGGTTGATGGCCTGCCCAGCAAGTTCTATAAACACTCCTCTGTGATGGCACCACATCTATTACAAGTGTACAATGAGGCTCTGCAAAAGGGAAAACTACCTCCCACCCTTTGGGAGGGTCTAATTGTTGTACTTCCTGAACATGCCAAGGACCCGAGATATTGTGAATCATATAGGCTAATCGCTCTCCTCTACTTATATCAAAATGCTGGCAAAAATTCTTGCTGAAAAAAGACTCAAAGTTTTTGAAAATATACAGTGCTCACATTTAAATGCACGTAATAGAATTTTGGTCTCTTTGGAAAGCAAAAATCTTTTTATTCTGCAAAATGGACTTATCTGTATGCCGCCCTTAATGCCGCCCTTAATAGGTTTGGCACTGGGGTTAGGGTAATTACCTGGGTTAAGTTGTTATACCATTCCCATATGGCTAGAGTTTGGATGAACAGTGGGGATATCCCCACCATTCATCCTAAATGTGCTACACATCAAGGCTGCCTCCAATCGCCTTTACTGTATGCCCTCTCTACTTAGCTACCGGCACCCCCATTTTGAAGGCTTTTCTGTTTAACTGATAACAGCAGTTTGTGCAGATGACACGATTCTCATAAAACAGTATTGGATGTTATTGCAGAGTTTGGCTACTGCTTAGGCCTTACTATTATTCAAAATCTCGTATTTTTGTTATGGAGCCTACCCAATTTTTTGGGGCTTCAAATTTTAATACCTGGGCAAAATGATAACTAAAGTCCCCTATGCCTTCATTACTGGAAATGTGTTTTCACTGTAAACTTTTGTACATCAGAAGTGCAAAGCCTGGTCTAAATGACCATTCTCAGTGGAAGGTTTAGTTAAAATTATTATTTTTCCAAAAATGTAATATGTGACCTCTAGGATTTTAACGATCATCTGGAATAACTCCAGGTCTCACTTAAAGTGGAAGTAAACCCTCCTATCGTTTTCAGCTAAGGAAGCTGCCATCTTGGCCTCTGTTCAATCTTCAACTGCCATGATGCTGCACATGTGATCAGTTATGACACCAGCCATTGGATGGTTTGACAGTTTGGTTAAAAGCATAGTCAATGTGACAGGTAGCATTTCCGGCATGCCATTTTTTTTAACTATTTAAATCAAAGGGTTTACTTCCGCTTTAAACTATAAAATTCTTCAAAGCCCTCTTTAAGCTCTTACAGTGCCTTGAAAAAGTATTCATACCCTTTGAAATTTTCAACATTTTATCATGTTACAATCAAAAACGTAAATGTATTTTATTGGGATTTTATGTGATAGACCAACACAAAGTGGCAGATAATTGTGAAGTGGAAGGAAAATGATTTAAATTTTTTTTTACAAATAAATATCTGAAAAGTGTGGTGTGCATTTGAATTCAGCCCACTTTACTCTAACTAAAATCTAGTGGAACCAATTGCCTTCAGAACTCACCTAACTAGTAAATAGCAAAAAAGGGGTTTTCCCCTAGGTTTGTGGACTTTTGATTGGCACTACCATGCTTTCCCAAAGAAAAAAAATAAATTGTATATGTAGTAACAAAATGTTTATTCAAGTATTCAAGGTTTAAAAAAGAGAACATAGAGGTCATGTATAGCATGCACAATAAAAATGCATCAAAACCATATACATAAACTTGTATGAAACATTGGACCAGACGCGTTTCGGAGTGGGTAGGTTCCTCCTTCTTCAGTGGTCGTGGTGTACAGTCTATGATTTGTATCTAAATATAAATATAGAAATAAAAATAAAAAGTATACATCTATATGAGTTCAACATGAGAGGTACATTGTGGGAACATTGTTGTACAGAGCGGGCATAGATCGCATTCATAACAGATAAGAGTGGTAAACAGTGTAATCCTCCTTCTGTGCATGCTATACATGACCTCTATGTTCTCTTTTTTAAACCTTGAATACTTGAATAAACATTTTGTTACTACATATACAATTTATTTTTTTTCTTTGGGAAAGCATGGTAGTGCCAATCAAAAGTCCACAAACCTAGGGGAAAACCCCTTTTTTGCATCTTTTTGATACCGGATGTGGCACACACTTCCTAAATTCTCCCAAACCCTGTGAAGCCAGTTGACCTAACCCAATTTTGTCTCTATTATATTTTAGGTAGCAAATACCTTTTTCCCCACCAGGTCAACCCACTTCACAATTAATTTCATTATTCCTTTTTCCCTATACTCAGGGGTAGAGAATAGAAATTACAACTGATAAGGAAGACGGAGGTAATCATATATTCACTCCCTCTTCCTATATGTATCTTTATTATTCTTTGTCATTGACTTCCATACAATATATGTGATATACTAATAATAATATTAACATTTCTTTTTGTTCTTTTTTTGATTGTAGATATATTAATTGTTTTAAGTATCCCTCTATAGTGTCAACATGACAAAATTTACAGGTACAGAATGGGAAACCCTCATGGAGGGTTACCTCAACGACTTTGACAATAAGGAACAGGTAGATTCGGATTTATTACTTTTGTTTTCTAGATTATCTCGTTTTTTAGAGAAAAAGTCTATGCTTTTTTGGCATATTAAATCATTTGAAAACTACATTAGAGAAAATATAAACCCTTTGGGACTCAGGGTCCAGATCTTCCCCACATTGGAAGGCCTGGACCCTGATTTCAAGAATCTCTGGGAAAATGCTTTAAAAGTTTGTTCACGTACTCTTATGGAGTTGTTGATGACTGAATACAAGAAAAGATCATCAATACTCGACGTAGAGATTATAAATATCTGCGACAAGCTTCAAAAACTTAAATCCACTCAATCCCTAGCTCCCCAGGAAGATAGATTAAAAAAGCATCTTGAAATATTTAATAAAAACATTCTGAAGAAAAAAAGCATAAAATTTAGTCGGGATAAGGATGCATTTAGGGATGGGAAAGCATACAAATGGACTCAATATACTAACACGTATACACACACCAGAGGAATTATCACTAAAGCTCCCCTTGATTCGAATAAATTTAAAAATAAGACCCCCACTGCTACCCCTCACCAAACGTTATCCAAACAAGCTCCTCACAAACCAAAATCCAGCACAAGCACTAAACGACAATTCGAAAGCAATTCACCAGATGGCCAGAAGGCCAAGAAATCTGGTTCAGTAACTCCTATGTTGGAACCCACACTTAGCCAAAGAAACACGAGCACCAATATAGATCAAACACAAGTTATCAATGACAGCATTGACACAAACACACAAAACACGTGCACTTCTCTTGCTTCCACGGTAACTCCCCTAAATGACACCTCTTTTTTAGAGAAGGTTCTGGCAGGACTTCAACCATCAACCTCAAATCCAAATACATACACCCAGATTACGTTTTAGACGACGTGCCTATAGTTGATGATGTAACTTCCAACAACATCATCAACTTATCCTCACATTCTCTCTCGGAAGATGAAAGATCAGTTTTAAAAAAAGGATTAAACTTTTGCCCAAACCAAGATGGAGATAAATTTGATTTTTATAAAGATCTACAACTATTCATACGCAAATTACTTCTTAGAAAAATGTTTCAAAAACAAGATACTCCACCTGATTATACCATACAAGAAAGTCGAGCATTGGACCATTTGATCTCATTATTAGAGGAAAATGACCCAACAGATCTTATTGATCAAATCAATCTCCAACAAGCTTTAGACTCAGTATATTTAGTAACAGACAATACTAAATCCACACTCAAAAAGAAATCAACCATCTGTCCAGCTCCCAGTACAAACCCTAATGCAGCTACTTTTCTCTACCTGGTGAACAGAGATCTAGAAAAACTAAAAATCCGAACACCTAAAACAACAAATTTTACAAAGAAAGAAACAGCGGCCCTCAGACAACTAGGCAATAACACCAACCTTATCATCAAAGCGTCTGATAAGGGCGGGAATATCGTCCTTATGGACAAAGATCGCTATATACAAATGTGCAATAAAATCTTAACTAATTCAAACTGGTATAGACGGATGCCTTCTAGCATTGTTAAAAAATATGACAGTGAATTTTACCAACTTATAGACACAGCCCTAGAACGGAATGTCATCACTAAACAACTTTGGACTTACATTCGGAACAACTTTCCAAAAGTTCCTACGTTCTATGCATTACCCAAAGTCCATAAAAATAAAAATGACCCACCTGGTAGACCCATCATATCAGGAATTGGCTCTATAAGCGAAGGCGCTAGCCGCCTAATAGACGACTTTCTCAAACCTTATGTGCAAGCACTTCCCTCATATGTTAAAGATACTTTACATCTTCTACAAATTGTAGACAACTTACACATTCCCACAGAGGTTCTATTAGTAACAGTGGATGTAGAAACTCTCTATAGCTCCATACCCCATACTAGAGGAGTGGCAGCTATTAGACACATTATATTTAAAGACGAGAAAATAGATCCAGCATATGGAGAATTCATCCTAACTCTATTGGAATTTATTCTTGAACATAATGTGTTTTCCTTCAACGGCTCCCATTTCCTCCAGGTGCAGGGAGTAGCGATGGGGACTTGCTGTGCCCCATCGTATGCAAACCTGTACCTGGGGGAGTGGGAGCGGGCCTTCCTAGACGATGAGGACTTATCGATGTACACGGACCATATTCTTGCATGGCACCGGTACATCGATGACATCCTCATCGTCTGGGACGGCACCAGCTCACTCTTGGAGCAATGCCTTCTCAGAATGAACAGAAATACTTTTAATCTGAGTTTTACTATGTCATATGACACTCACTGTGTCCCTTTCCTAGACGTGGAGATTTATAGAAACGATGTTGGACAACTGCTGACACGTTTATATAGAAAACCAACTGCGGGCAATACCATCCTGCACGCCGCAAGTTTCCACCCAACACCGTTAGTAAAATCAATACCATATGGGCAATACTTGCGCATTAGAAGAAATTGCACAGATGACAAAATCTTCCAAATAGAGGCCAATAAACTACGCACCCGCCTCTTACAAAGAGGATACTCCCATGCATCCCTAAAAAGATCGTACCAGCAAGCATGCCTCCGTAATAGAGACCAACTTCTATATAGTAAAAAACCCAGAGAAGAAACAAACCCCCTAAGAATCATCTCCAGATACAACAATCAACAAAAGCAGTTAAAAACCATAGTAGAAAAATATTGGCATTTACTCACATATGATCCCCTGTTAGGACAATTTGTCCCGGAGAAACCCCTCTTCACGTTTAAGAGAGCAACATCCATTAAGGACTGTGTTACAAAGACTGAGTTGGTAAGCGGTAACCCGCATTGCAAATACAAGGGAACCTTTATGTGTGGCTCCTGCCACTACTGTAAATACATGGCTACAGAGAAGAACCCCATTTTACCTAATGGGGATACCTTCCGACCAAAACACTTTGCGAACTGCAAAACTCTGGGGGTTATTTACCTTTTAATGTGTGAATGCTCTTGCTTCTACGTTGGCAAAACAAAACTTGAGTTTTGGAAACGTGCATACAGACATGTGCACAGTATGATGACGTGCGACCCAGATCTCCCCCTGGGCCGACACGTCAGCACTGTGCACATGGGCAGATTCCCAAAAATCAAGTTTTTGATCCTGGATCGGATCCATCCAAACCCGAGGGGGGGGGACTGGAACAAGTCCCTCCTCCAACTCGAGTCAAAATGGATCTATAAACTTCGAGCCACCCAGGCTCCTGGATTAAATGAAACTATCTGGTTTAAACCCTTCTTGGAGGGCTTTGTATCTGGAGGTATGGAAAAGTAAACTCCAATATGGTCTAACACGCATTTTTTGACAACACGTTATCACGTTGATAATTAATTATATCCATCATGGTTATCCATAATGCAGGATACAAACAAACCTTGATTAGATAGCTGACTTTAATGACACATGATAAATGTATATATATCTATCTATACAGTCTTAAAAACTACTGTAATATATCTACATTAAGGTTGAATATTGTATACCCACTTCATTTATCTCTACACGGTTGGTGTTTGAACATTCATGGAGCGGGGTAAACCTATTATGTAAAAAATGTCTACAGGACAGTATATTAAGGTTGAACATTATATATCTGTATACCTACTCCATTTATCTCTGCACGTTTGTGACAGACCATATATGGAGTGGGGTAAATCTACTATGTATAACAACTATGTAGGATTATATTAACGTGTTGAACATTGTCTAAAAAATATATATATAACGTACTACAATCAGGCACCGGCACACAAGGAATGGTATATTGGGATGCTGCCATCTCTCACTTTCCCGTTCTATTATATTAGTTTCTTTTCCCCTTATTGTTAGGGGATGACTCTCGGCACTACATACAGGCCAACTACTAGACTTAATATGCCCCTGTTTATTCATTATATCTCGATGCACAAGATTTATTCTTAGCCTATATCATAATACAATGGACTGAAATCTAAAAACTATCTACTTTGCTACTAGTAGGCTGTGTCCCGGGTCGGCACCTGGATCATTGGAACTGTCCGGCACGCAAGCCGCCCGCCCATTTGGGCGGTGCGGCGACGGGAGGGGAATCGCTATCCCATGCTTTCCCTCCCCTTTTGGCCTCCTCCAATCGGTTGTGCGATGCCCGTGGGGGGAGATACTTGTCATCCTTCTCCACCCACTGGGCATGCGCGCTCCGATTCTGAGGCCTTGCGTGCCGGCGGGAGGAGTGGGCGGGGCCGCATCCTTCGTCATACTCGGTATGATTGGATGGGACCGCGCGCACACCGCCCGGGGGGCCAACCCTCCCTACAAGCCTCCCACCCCACTCCGACCAGCTGTTCTGGATAACAGCTGATCGGGGGGGTGGTTACACCTATATAACCTTACGGCTTAGATCTTCTAACCCCTGACGGCACCATTAGAGCAACAAGCAGTCAAACTTCCTCTGTTGAATATACAAGGTAAGCTTACACTACAACTGCTACCCCAGGCACTCTGCACTCTATCTCTCCGTCCTATTATACCCTATTTAATGTACCTCATGCTTATTAAACAACGTAAACGCCTTGTTTATGCAGCACATAAATACTGTGTGCTCAAGCATTAGCATGGAGCCTTATTTGCTGAGATTCGCCAGTACTAGGCGATGCAGCACATAAATACTATCTGTTCAAGCATCAATATAGAGCCTTATTGCTTGGATTCACCAGCCAATATCTCTGATGTAATAACCATTATCAAGCCCTTGTATCCATACTAACCCATTATAAGCTTACCTGCCTTCCCTGAATAAATTTCATAAGCAAAAGGGGTACATTGTTACCCTGCTTTACAGTGCCTATGAGCTAGTATACAACCTATACCAAAATTGTTATTTTTTCTTTACAGAGGTTTGATTGGGTTTGCTTTGTTGACCCCAGCAGAACCAAGATCCCTGCTTGCTCGATCCTTCACAGCCTTTCTAAACTCGCAACTATACCTTATGGGGTCATCTTGGTCTCAGAGTATCCTAAAGTTTCGATACACTTAGACCACTCTCCATGCGAGAACCAATCCTGACTATTTATGTGAAGAGTGAGATCTCTGTCTGCGACCCAACCACCCTTTGCTGTGCCGATGCGTTATACCTTATCCTGTTTTTATTAAGGGGTTAAAACCCTGTCCATCTCTGCATCAATACACACGTGAGTGTTATGACCATATTTATTTATTTTCTCTTGTCTTTTTTCTCTCTCTAACGCTTTGCTGTTCCAGAAGGATTACATTGTTTACCACTCTTATCTGTTATGAATGCTATCTATGCCCGCTCTGTACAACAATGTTCCCACAATGTACCTCTCATGTTGAACTCATATAGATGTATACTTTTTATTTTTATTTCTATATTTATATTTAGATACAAATCATAGACTGTACACCACGACCACTGAAGAAGGAGGAACCTACCCACTCCGAAACGCGTCTGGTCCAATGTTTCATACAAGTTTATGTATATGGTTTTGATGCATTTTTATTGTGCATGCTATACATGACCTCTATGTTCTCTTTTTTAAACCTTGAATACTTGAATAAACATTTTGTTACTACATATACAATTTAATTTTTTTTCTTTGGGAAAGCATGGTAGTGCCAATCAAAAGTCCACAAACCTAGGGGAAAACCCCTTTTTGCATCTTTTTGATACCGGATGTGGCACACACTTCCTAAATTCTCCCAAACCCTGTGAAGCCAGTTGACCTAACCCAATTTTGGTTAAAATAATCGAACATACATGTGATATAAATGATGTATCAAGCAATAGTGCGTTGAATGGTGTGATAAAAACCAAATCTTATGATAAAAGCAATCCTAGTTAAAAATGCATAATAAAAATCGCATAATGTGACTGAATAAAATAACAGTGCATCCAGTGATGTGATATAGATAAACGTAATGGAGATCCTTAAAAGCACATGTTGTGCATCCAAATGTGTGTATAAAGAGAGTGATCCAAACGGATAAAATGAATATATCATAAAAAGTGTTATAAAGAAATGAGTAATATAAAGTGCAAAGAAACAAAGGAGAGTATAAATTCTCGAATGCCAAGATAAAAATAAATATTAAGATGGTGGTTTCAGATCCGTGCCACCTATAACGTAATGGCAGACTGAAGTGAAAGAATATATGCAAGTGCTATAGTGGTGAATGGCGATAAAAAAATCGCAAGATAAAACAAGTCCAATTGAAAGTCCATGTATAACATCAATACAAGGTGAAGGTGGTATCTTCTATCCAAAGAGGCAAAGGTGTCAGTGCTGAGGTATCCGATAGTGATAAGAAGTAATCTATAAATCCTGTGCGGTGATCCGTGTGTTTTTCGCGCAATCCTAATGGGGATACGGGTGGCCCCTTACCTTACAGCTGTAAGGTTACAGCAGTGTAATATGGGTCTTTATGGTCATAGGTGACCGTCATCACGGGGGTGTTTTTCCGGTTTTTCAGCTGTGCGTCCCAGGTAGTTCCTATCTGTGTGTCCCAGGTAGTTCCCGTCAGCTTACTCCTTATCCAGGCAGGGGCAGGGGAGGGGGGGGGGGGGGGGTTGGTTTTCACCTCAATATGCACATAAAATAAAATTGCCTCATAGTGTAGTATGTCAGCAGTAAAAAAGCATTTATTTCAATCAAACAGGTAAACGAAATGGGTACTCACATTATACAGTGAATACAGATACAGGGTAAAAACGAGCTACGAGCTCGGTGGCGTCACTTCCGGTAGGTCACGTGTGTGGTCGTCCCGACGCGTGTTCGTCACTGATCACGTGACTTCATCAGGATCAACACCGATCACCGCACAGGATTTATAGATTACTCCTTATCACTATCGGATACCTCAGCACTGACACCTTTGCCTCTTTGGATAGAAGATACCACCTTCACCTTGTATTGATGTTATACATGGACTTTCAATTGGACTTGTTTTATCTTGCGATTTTTTTATCGCCATTCACCACTATAGCACTTGCATATATTCTTTCACTTCAGTCTGCCATTACGTTATAGGTGGCATGGATCTGAAACCACCATCTTAATATTTATTTTTATCTTGGCATTCGAGAATTTACACTCTCCTTTGTTTCTTTGCACTTTATATTACTCATTTCTTTATATCACTTTTTATGATATATTCATTTTATCCGTTTGGATCACTCTCTTTATACACACATTTGGATGCACAACATATGCTTTTAAGGATCTCCATTACGTTTATCTATATCACATCACTGGATGCACTGTTATTTTATTCAGTCACATTATGCGATTTTTATTATGCATTTTTAACTAGGATTGCTTTTATCATAAGATTTGGTTTTTATCACACCATTCAACGCACTATTGCTTGATACATCATTTATATCACATGTATGTTCGATTATTTTAACCAGGAGGTTTGAATTGGGATCTTTTATGTCTATTACCTGATAGTTTTGTCTTTTTAACATATAGTTTAATTTATTTGCGCGCCACTATCTCTCCTTGATCTCAGTATACATACAGCTGTGCTGTGAAGCCCTCAGAGGTTTGTTAGAGAACCTTAGTGAACAAACAGCATCATGAAGGTCAAGGAACACACCAGACAGGTCAGGGATGAAGTTGTGGAGAAGTTTAAAGCAGGGTTAGGTTATAAAAAAAATATCCCAAGCTTTGAACATCTCACGGAGCACTGTTCAATCCATCATCTGAAAATGGAAAGAGTATGGCACAACTGCAAACCTACCAAGACATGGCCGTCCACCTAAACTGACAGGCCAGACAAGGAGAGCATTAATCAGAGAAGCAGCCAAGAGGCCCATAGTAACTCTGGAGGAGCTGCAGAGATCCACAGCTCAGGTGGGAGAATCTGTCCACAGGACAACTATTAGTCGTGCACTCCACAAATCTGGCCTTTATGGAAGAGTGGCAAGAAGAAAGCCATTGTTGAAAGAAAGCCATAAGAAGTCCTGTTTGCAGGTTGCGAGAAGCCATGTGGGGGGACACAGCAAACATGTGAAAGAGGGTTCTCTGGTCAGATAAGATATGAGCGGTGGTGACGTCAGCGCGTTATCTTGAGGGTAATAGCCCACCCACAGTACACACGCGACCTACAGCTCTATCCATGCAGCCTACGAAGCAGCCAATGGAGCGGCATTAGCGGGAACTTTTAAAATAACAGCGGTCAGCGGCACACAGCAAGAAAAGAGGCGCTGTACAAGTGAATCACAACTTCCTAAGTGAATTTCACCAGGACGTTTTGGGACAGATGATCTAACAGCAGGAGGGGGTAAGCAGCCTGGAGAGGCTGATGCACATATATGCCTAAGTACAGCCTGCATTAGGCTATGACTGACTACCTATGTGACTTTGCATTCCCCCTGCTGAGCTCTGCTTTTTCCCATTCTATGCTGCCACCTTGCTCTTACCTATGAATCAAGCTATATGCCTGTCATCTGCTTTATTGTGCTTTGCTGCCCTGTTTAAAACCACAAAATAATGCCTGCATAAAGGACTAATACTGTCAGCTGAAAAACATGAAAAACGTACTTCTTTAACAGTGAGGAAGAAAAGTGTATTTCTATATACCCCCACCTACTGTTTATGTGGTTTCTTCTAGTTATTCAATTCCTTACTAATTAATCTATATATGGACACTATAGAAGACCTAACGCTGCTTGATAGTTTCAAAAACGCATATGCTTCTTAAAAATGCTGCCTCTGGATTGCTCTATATGAACTGTCTTTTCTATCTGAAATACTAGTCACGGGACCGTGTGTTATGATAGAGTATATGTACACTCAACTATTTTTGAACTTTTCAAGCTCATGGAGAAATCAGTACATACAAAACGCATGGTCTAGTTACCCACATCTGGATTTAAACTATATATGTTTAATTTGTAGTACCTGGTTAGAACCACTACTATGAGAGTATATGTCATCTAACTATAATATCTGATGTAGGTGTATGCTAGTGTATGAATGTTGTGTGTTGTGGCTATTACCCCCTTGTTTTAATAGACAACGTTGTCATTTTTAATTCTTTGGGAATTTCCTCTGTGATCTCAAATTTTTTGCTATAGGAAATGGGAAGTGTTTTTTTGGTATTTTTTTGTTTAAACTTTCTTCTTAATTAATAATTGTTATATAAAATCTAGCAGCAGACCTCCCGACGTCTTTCTTTTGGGGGGGATTTTTTTGTTCTTCTCTAAAAATTCTCCCTGACCTTTTATATTATGCCCCAGGAACGGAGAAGGTCTTGATTCAGACTTATTTTAGTCTAGAATCTAGTTGCAGACCTACTATATACGATATATAAAAATATACATCAATTAAATTTGGTAGATCCGGGCACCGCAAATACTTTTTTCCTCTCTGGTCAGATAAGACAAAATTTAAACTTTTTGGCCTAAAAGAAAAACGCTATATGTGGTGGAAAACAAACACTGCACATCACCCTGAAAACACCGTCCCCACCGTGGTGGAAGCATCATGTTGTGGGGATGCTTTTCTTCAGCAGGGACAGGGAAGCTGGTCAGATTTGATGGGAAGGTGGTGGGAAGGTGGATGGAGCCAAATACAGGGCTATCTTAGAAGAAAACCTGTTACAGTCTGCAAAAGACTTGAGACTGGGGGAGAGGTTCACCTTCCAGCAGTACAACATCCCTAAGCATACAGCCAGAGCTACAATGGAATGGATTAGATCAAAGAAAATTCATGTGTTAGAATAGCCCAGTCAAAGTGCAGACCTAAATCCGATTAAGAATCTGTGGCAAGACTTGAAAATTGCTGTTCACAGATGCTCTCCATCCAATTTGATAGAGCTTGAGCTATTTGGCAAAGAAGAATGGGCAAACATTTCACTCTCTAGATGTGCAAAGCTGGTAGAGACATCCCCAAACATTTTTGCAGCTGTAATTACATTTAAATTTATTTGTAAAACATTTTGAAAACTGTTTATCATTTTCCTTCCACTTCACAATTATGTGCCACTTTGAGTGGGTCCATCACATAAAATTCCAATAAAATACATTTCCGTTTTTGGTTGTAACATGACAAAATGTGGAAAATTTCAAGAGGTACGAATACTTTTTCAAGGCACTGTACTTCCGTTCAACTTTATTACTTTTCAGAATTGTCTCACTTGTGCTTTTGGTTAATACACGTTGTATACCCCAACACTCATAAAACTGAAATAATGGGTTTTGATCCCCACGTGCCTCTTGAAATTTGCTTTGTGAACGGCTGAACCCCCTCTACTAATACTATTTTTAGGCAAGCCACTCTCATTTGATCTGAAGCGTTTTGGCTGGTTCCCTCCTTTGTCATTTCATTTTGTACCCCTTTGTGGAATAACCCTCAGCTCTCTGGGCTCCAGTCTATTCGTCACCCTGAACTTTGGCTCAGAGCAGGCCTACTTTTTCTAGATCAGTTGCTAGATAATGACTGTTTTGCAAATTACCAGTTTTAATGGGTGCTGTTTGAATGGGAACACAAACACATATTGGGGGTTTATCAAATTTGACTGCCAATGTGGAAATATACTTTAAAGTCATCTGTCCCTGATCTAGAGCTCCTGGAAATCTTCTGCCAAGCTGGTAGCAGGACCATTAAAATTAGTAATAAAAATGTCAAGTAAAAAGATTTGTAGCCATGTATAATATGAATTTAAATATATTGTTTTAAATAATGGTCCTTAATAGTTTTTTTTACCAGGGGCTGAATCCAGTCTGTGACATGATGCTAGTTTTCTATATGCCGCGTACAAGCGATTGGACTATCCGGCGGGATTGTCTGTCGGACTAAAGCCTCATACACACGATCGGACTTTGTATAAACTTGCCCGTGGATTTTTGTACAAAGGGCGTTGGCCCCAAGTTTGTATTGCATACACATGGCAGGACTTTTTAGGCAACAAACTTGAACGTAGTGACGTTTCAACGTACTGACGACACTTCAAAAGAGACTCCGGCGCCACCTTTGGTCAACTTCTATATTGTTGTCTGATCTTTTGCATTGATTCTGAGCATGCGTGTTTGTACTTTGTACAAAAGTCCGATGGTTTTGTGTACACACGGTCGGACTTTGCTCCATCGGACTTTTGTTGGCAGAAAGTTGGTCCGTTCGCACAGCCAACAAAAGTCCGATAAAAACTGAAAAAGTTGTTCCGATGGAGCGTACACACGGTCGGATGTTGGTCCAAAACATCTAATTTGCATGTTTGTTGTCAAAAAGTAAGATCGTGTGTACGGGCCTTAAGTCCGCCGGATAGTCTGGCCGAAAAGTCAGATCGTGTGTACGTGGCATTAGTTTTGAAACCAATCAACTATTACACCCAATAAAGTTTGTCCAGGGAATGTCTCCATTCATAGTCTCCCCACACATTACCACATTGAAAAACATGGGCGAGTCTAGGAGGGTCCATCCAGTCAGGTACTGGTGCAGCTTATATTCAGACCAATAAGGTTACTTCAAAGCCTGAGATTATAGATGTTTGCAATGATTTATGGTTTGACTGTAGTTCTCCTTTAAATTACAAAATCAATAGTTAAATACATGAACTGGTAACACAGACAATTACAGTAATGCCTTCTGTTCGTACTTTGGTTATGGAAATTATTTGTCAGCTGCGATTCACTTCATTCACATGAAGCTCTTGTGACATTTTCCATGCACCACAGAGGCTGCGGTCAGCCTTCTAACAAAGCATGGAATATTGAAGAGACGGAATTATCAAATCTTAATTTTCAGCAGAAACTGTATAATGGTTTACTCATCAAAGTGAGGGCTCTGACTACCATGAGTTCTAGTTACTGCTCAACTCTTGGGTCCTTCTAGAAGCACAATTACATGTGACAGGGTAGTAGTAGTAGTAGTAGTATTTAAAATGGGCTTAAAAATACACTTTAACAGGTTTTGACTACTTAAATGCAATCTGATAAAGATACCTTCTAGTTGTTTATATTCCACTTGTATAGTGGTGGGCAGCAGCTTGAGATCCAGGGATAGCAGCAAGCCATGATCGCACAGGATGGTACTACATGCTACCTGTGTAGCTTACTCCATAGAGAGCAATTTTTCACCTTGTATAGTGATTTATTGCCACTTCTTGAAATTTACAAAAATATAAGCTCCTGTGTACTTTAAGGAGATGACCAGTAAGTGGTTAAGGAGACACTGTCAATTTGTTGATATAGGACAAAGTAACTAATGCCTCGTTTCCACTGAGCGGATCGGTTCGGTATGGTACGCTATTTTGAGTGTTTACATTATGAAAGCGGCCCATACAACCAAACCATACCGCACCATCCATTGTCCTGCTTCAGATGTGGGGCCATAGAAAATGGTACGGTAAGGGCGGAGCTACTGGCATCTTACAATACATTCCACTGATTGGCGGACAGAAAAAAACATCAATGCTCACGTCAAAGGCATTTTTTCTAAACCCCGTATGGCCCCTGGCGGTCCTACTTGCAGTGGAAACGCTCACCTGAATAGGCTGGACCATTCTAACCCTTCCGAACTGTACCGACCCAAACCGTTCCGCTCAGTGGAAACGAGGCATTACTGTCTCTAGAATGGACCCCTCTTCCCCCTCAATAATTCCCATACCCGCATGACCTGACAGCTCCTTGCTTCTCTACAGCCTGAAATCAGCTTTGACGATGACACAGGGCAGCAGTGATGTCAGTTACTTGATCATGTGACAGCACTTGGGCCTAATGATTGGCTGCAAGATCTAGATGGCATTACATGTGAGAAGGTCACATGCTCCTCCATAACCAGAAGTGTCAGATAGTTTCGCCAGCTGTGGTGGAGCAAGGAGCTGCAAGTATGTTCCCGTATGTCGGTATTTTGACGCTAAATACCGGGGTTACCGCAGCAGCTAGCTGCCATAACCCCGGTATTTTCAGGAACACCATGCGTTTCTCTTTTAGATAAAAGTGGTCTCCATGGCGGATTCGCCACAAGATCACTTTTATCGGTGGCGGGAGAGGTGCCCACCCCCTCCCAACCGCGCTCCAGTCATCTCCGCCGCTTACCGTCAAAAGTCACTTCCGCCCATAGCTCTTAAAAGGAGAATTTTTTTTTTTTTTTCAAGTGACATTTTCTTTTTTATTGCATTTTAGTGTAAATATGAGATCTGAGGTCTTTTTGACCCCAGATCTCAAATTTAAGAAGGTCCTGTCATTCTTTTTTTTCTATTACAAGGGATGTTTACATTCCTTGTAATAGGAATAAAAGTGACCAAAATTATTATTAATTTTTTTTAAAAGACAGTGCCAAAATAAAAAATTAAAAGGAAAATAAATAAGAAAAAAAAATACGTGAGTAGCACCTGCATATGAAAACGGTGTTCAAACCACACATGTGAGGTATTGCCACAATCAATCGTTAGAGCGAGAGCAATAATTCTAGCCCTAGACCTCCTCTGTAACTCAAAATTGGTAACCTGTAGAAATTTTTAAACATCGCTTATGGGCATTTTTAAGGGTAAAAGTTTGTCGCCATTCAACGAGCATGTTGGGTATCAATTTACTCGGAGTAACATTATCTTTCACAATTTAAAAAAAAAAAATTGGTCTAACTTTACTGTTATTTTTTAATTCAAAAACGTGTATTTTCCCCCAAAAAAGTGCACTTGTAAGACCACTGCGCAAATACGGTGTGACAGAAAGTATTGCAATGACCGCCATTTTATTCTCTAGGGTGTTATAAAAAAATATATAATGTTTGGTGTTTTAAGTAATTTTCTAGCAAAAAAAAAATTATTTTGTAAACAAGTGTCAAAAAGAGGCTCTGGGCTGAAGTGGTTAAAGGTAACCATCCTCACCTGTGATCAGTTTGCTTGCAATTAGTGTGTGTGTATAAAAAGTCAATGAGTTTCTGGACTCCTGACAGACCCTTGCATCTTTCATCCAGTGCTGCACTGACATTTCTGGATTCTGAGTCATGGAGAAAGCAAAAGAATTGTCAAAGGATCTACAGGAAAAGGTTGTTGAACTATATAAAATAGGAAAGGGATATAAAAAGATGCCCAAAGAATTGAGAATGCCAATTGGCAGTGTTCAAACTCTAATCAAGAAGTGGAAAATGATGGGTTCTGTTGAAACCAAACCACGTTCAGGTAGACTAACTAAAATTTCAGCCACAACTGCCAGGAAAATTGTTCTGGATGCAAATAAAAACCCACAAATAACTTCAGGTGAAATACAGGACTCTCTGAAAACATGTGGTGTGGCTGTTTCAAGATGCGCAATAAGGAGGCACTCAAAGAAAGATGGGCTGCATGGTCCAGTTGCCAGAAGAAAGCCATTACTATGCAAATGCCACAAAATATCCTGCTTACAATATGCCAAACAGCACAGAGACAAGCCTCAAACCTTCTGGCACAAAGTCATTTGGAGTGATGAGACCAAAATTTTGCTTTTTGGAGTCAACAAGGCCTATAATGAAAGGTACGGAGGTGGATCGCTGATGTTTTGGGGATGTGTGAGCTACAAAGGCACAGGAAATTTGGTCAAAATTGATGGCAAGATGAATGCAGTATTCTATCGAAAAATACTGGAGGAACATTTGCATTCATCAGCCAGGAAGCTGCACATGAGACGTACTTGGACATTCCAACATGACAATGATCAAAAACACAAGGCCAAGTCGACCTGTCATTGGCTATAGCAGAATAAAGTGAAGGTTCTGGAGTGGCCATCTCAGTCTCCTGACCTCAATATCATTGAGCCACGCTGGGAAGATCTCAAACATGCAGTTCATGCAAGACAGCCCAAGAATTTACAGGAACTGGAGGCTTTTTGCCAAGAGGAATGGGCAGCTTTACCATCACAAATACCACAAAAGACTTCAATCTGTCACTGATGTTAAAGGGGGCAATGTAAACTGGGGTATGTAAACTTTTGATCAGGGTCATTTGGGTAGATTCTGTTGCGAATATGATTTAAAAAGAGTAAACACAGTTGATTGAGAATAAATGGCTTCAGCCAAACACTAACCATGAGTGAAAGAAAAGTTTTAGTGTTATCGTTCATATTCTCTGAAGAATGGCCAAGAAATCATAAATTCTGCCAGGGTATGTAAACTTATGAGCACAACTATACACACACATATATATATATATATATATATATATATATATATATATATATATATAATACACACACACATTTTTGAAGGCAGTTCCTAGGGCTTCTTCCAGCAGGTTAATGTGTCATGTCACAAAACAATCAGCTCAATGGCCTGCAGACTCTCCATATTCTAAAGTATTATAGAACGTTTGCCATTTGGTGTAACATAGGCTTTACCACATTAATTTGACAAGTTTTGAAGTTAATGTACGATTGGTCATTGTGTACTGAAATTCCCAAGGTGTTGTTTTAAGCCTCTTGTTTAGCCCACGTTCACATTGTGCTGATTTGACATGTCAAATCAGAGCCAATGGCATCGTCGGAATCTTCTGTTGTCTTTATGTGAACAGATTACAAATGTTGTTTCTTCTTTTACTTGAAGCTACTAGTTAATTAGTAACTGCATCTAAAACTGAAGAATCTATTTTGACTGATCAGTTGAATTACTGGTATTTAATGTTTTGTTTTTTGCAGCTTTATAGCATTTCTTGAATAACATCCTCCACTGCCATAGAGAATTTCCCACTGGGGTAACCAAAAACAGGTTTGATCTTCCGTCAAGTCCACCTAAAAAAACTTACAAAAAAGCTTCTACACGGTATATCACTTTTAGCAGCATAAATAAATAAATAAGACATGAACAGACGGATACTTGTTGATGTATTTTTATTGTGAGAGAGGGAGCTTGGTAAAAAACTAGAAAATGACTATGATATAACAACGAACATAAAAAGTTATGTTTTGTTTGTTTTATTCCCTGCCAAAAAAAAACAAAAAAAAAAAAAATACAAAAACAAAAACCCAAACAAGAAAAAAAAAAAACATATGGATACAGGAACTAATTGGCACAAACATGTTAAACTTTGTTCCCACTTCCCAACACTGTTTCGTAAAGTTATCTAATTTGGCTTGCTAAGGACAGTCATTTTGGTGATTAACGTTAATCCGAAATAAACTGCTTGGCTTCAAGCCATGTGTCTCACAGTGAATTTTAAAACTTGGTTTTACATATCAAAACCCAGATAACGGTACAAGGATTTGACTGCAAGTGGAAATCTAATACATTCCCGTCTCAAGTTACCTGTTCTACAGTCCAAGGCAAGTATAAATGTTAACATAACACTGTTAAAATCGAATCTCAATGCAAGAGAACCATTTGTAACTCTACTTTAAATCTTATCAACTTTCCAAAATTTCATACTAAAATATATTATTGTATTAATACAAACTACAGTTTTATACACTAGACTGTGTAATAAATAAAGAAATATAAAAATAAGACACATAAATATAAAAGTTTTCTAAAACTAAAAAGGTACAGGTCAGTAAGAAGGGTATTAATACTGCCAGGGCTTTGAAGACATACAGTACAAAAAAAATGTTGCACAGACCTAAAACTAAATGAACTTAAAAATAATACTGATAGGTAATTTTTTAGCTAACACCATTAACAAACAAGGTCTATAATAGTTAGCATTTGGAACAAATATTGGCATTTCATGTTTTTCACGAGAGGACCATTTTAAAAATGTCTTCCTATTGGAGGGTCCATATTAAGATTTACACAAAGAATAGATTTTTAAAACTGGAGTACTGTGTTAAACACAAAAAAAAAAAAAGAAGGGAGGAGAAATTTATGGATTTAACCATTAAAAAAAAAACAAAAAGGAAGAAAAGGAAAATAAACATAAAATAAAAAAAAAAACAAAAAAAATAAATAAAACAAAGCAGACAAAATTAAAGTAAATGGTGAAAAATCTAAAGAAATTGGGCAAAAAAAAAGGGGGATTTTTTTTGGCTTACTTTATGAGGATACCAATACCAGAAATGCTAGTGATTACAGACCACCGACAAAGGCAAATTCCAGCCTTTAAAATACTGAAAATGGCACTTACAGCACAGAGGGTCTTGCATAAGGCCAAAAGGAGATACATAGCTTTAAATCCTTCATATATGTACTACATATTCAAGCAATTAGGAACACTGATTTTTGCAAATTTTTTTTCCCAGAAAAAGCTGTTAAGTCCCTGCAAAATGGAGCTTCATGTAAAATAATAATTGCAGTTTAACATCATGGATAAAAACACACCTTTACTCCCAAGCTGCTGTCTTCTTAAGGCTAAAAGTATGCTGTAAATTAACACTTTTGCAAACTATATTAGCTATAAAACTCTACCTTGTCTTGGACACAGCAAGGTAGAAATAACATTTTAAAATATGCATTATTTGTAAAGGAATTTTGTAGTGCAGTTATACTCACATTTTTTTTTTCTTTATAAA